>JBBPCY010069988.1:0-12110 GCA_037974405.1 Brachyalestes nurse
GTTCCTTTTATGTAAAGCACTTTGAATTACCTTTGTGTACGAAATGTGCTATATAAATAAACTTGCCTTGCCTTGCCGTTAGGTGGGGTGGTTAGGTGGGCTGTTAGGGGGTGGGCGGGGGCGTGTGTTTAGATAGGCGGGGGAGGCTGGGTAGACGGGATGTTTAGGTAGATGCGGGAGGCTGGTTTGGGCGACGGCTGCCAGCCCCTGAGGCTGCTGGCCGGCGCCTGTCTGCCTGCCCTTGGGGGGTGGGCTTGCCCGGTGGGGGGTGGGCTTCCCTGTGGGGCTGACGGGACTCCTGTCCGTTGGGTGGGCATCCTCTGGGTGCGTGGGGCTCGGGTGCTGCGTCCCCCCATGCCTGCACCTGCGGGGCCGGCTCCTGGCGGAGAGGGGCGCACTGCCGCCTCGGGCCATCGGGGCCCTCGGCCCTCCTGGGCCCCAGCCTGTGGTGGGGCCACGGGTCCCTGCAGCCTCCGGAGCTGCTCGGTCCCTCTGGGACGCCAGGGTAGCATGGTTGCGGCCCCTCACACTCACTGCAAACATTCAATGACAAACTACATGTGCGCGCACACACAGGCATTCACTCACACACACTCATATACACACACCCTCACACAACCACCCATACGCATATGCACACATACAGGCACACGCACATTCATATATACACACACTTATACATTTACTCACGTGCATACACATACACAAACATACACTGACACACATACAACCATGTATATACATAAGCACACATTGGACAACCTGAGAAATACGTGCACATACTCTCATTTGGACACACATCCACCCACACGGGCACACACATACACACATGCATACGTACACACATACACGCACACAGGTGTAGAAACATAGATAGTCAAAAAGGCAGTAACACAGCTTTCTGTGTACTGTTAGAGCACAGACAGTAGGAGTGTATGTTGTGTCTGTGTTGCTGTTGCTTTGTATTTTGTTATGTGTTGGTGTGGCTGGTTCTTGTTTCAGATGCAGTATTAGTAGTGATTACACAGTGGCAGCAGTTCTCATTTCAACCTCTACAACCTCAACTCTGTTTTTTATTTTTCATTTACAATCTTATTGTATTTTCTTTTTTTTTCTTTTTTAATTTGTTGTTCCCTTGTATCCCTTTTGTTTATTTTATTTCTTCTTTTTATTATTATTATTATTATTATTATTATTATTATTATACCCCCTCTCTCTGTATACCTGTCTGCTTTGGCACAATTTTAAATCAAGTGAATGAACAAATATTTAAAAATCTCAGATAAATCTCAGACACCTTTATTTTGCCAAGAGGGGCTTACAGTATATGCCCCTCTTGGCAAAATAAAGGTGTCTGACACATCAAGGCACCCAGATTCACATTCTGCTTGCTAAGATGACGGACACATCATGTTTAAAAAAAAAAAAAAAGACCATAGGGCAGAGATCTGGGGGTGTGCCGGTGGGTGGTGGTTCTCCAAGAGGGCCAAGATTTTTGATCCACATCAGCAAGACAGGGCAAAATTGAAAAGTCTAAAAACAGGGCCCATCTGGCTTGACTTGGATTCAGTCTTTTGGCTTCTTTAATGTACTGGAGGTTTTTGTGGTCAGTCCATACCAGGAACAGATGCTTGGGCCCCTCAAGCCAGTGTTGCCACTCCCCCAGCACAAGCTTATCAGCAAGAAGCTGCGGTGTGGTTGTCAGTTGTCTGGAGAAAAAGGCTCAAGGGTGCATCTTGTTGTCTTGTGGAGAGAATTGGGATAAGACTGCTCCTATCCCTGTGTCTGAGGCATCGGCTTTCATGACAATGGACAGATCTGGGTTGGGATGGACCAGGATGTGGGCCGAAGTAAATTGTCATTTAAGGTCTGAAGGCTAGCCAGGTGGCCATAATCCAACAAAGAGAAGACAGTGAACCATGCAGCATGAAGGTCAGAGGAGACGTCACAGAACTGAGGTTCCTAATTAAGCCTCTAAGGTCCAAGGCTTTTCTGGCACTTTGAGGCAATTTGCTACACCTTTACATTTTTAAGTATTTCATCTAACTAAAAACATCTAAGCAAAAGGTGACACATATGGTTATATTTTGGAAAACCTCAGCAACAATAATATGTGAGTAATGTGAATGTAATGAAATTAGGGTTTTTTTTATATTGTGTTAACATGACAAAGTAAAGTAAAACAAAGTAAAAATACACACACTAAATATATGTGAGCAAGATTTTTGAAGTTTGAACTTTGTAAACATATGTGTTGGCAACAAAAACGT
The DNA here is from genome assembly GCA_037974405.1 of Brachyalestes nurse. Lineage (NCBI taxonomy): Eukaryota > Metazoa > Chordata > Actinopteri > Characiformes > Alestidae > Brachyalestes > Brachyalestes nurse. The sequence continues at coordinate 2,271 of JBBPCY010069988.1, forward strand.
AAGAAGAACATTCAGAAATGTTATGTAGTTTCAATGCAATTAGTATAAGAATAAGACTACGTACTTTTTCTCTGCTGTTTCACATGTATATTCACGAGATGGGTGTTTCACACCTGTAACTTGTTAATGACCAGGTGTCCATGGCTACCTTTTTCTGTTCTCACCGCCCCCTGTTGCACAATGAGCCAATCACGCCAGTGCTATTCATTTATTCAGCTTGCTGCTTTACATCTGAATAGCTGAGGAGGCATGGCTGCGGCCAGCAGCAAGACCAAAAATCGCATGCTTCCTTTTTATCCTAATTACAAAGCACCATTAATATATATATATTTTTAAAACACACAAATTTGAAAAGTAGAGGGTTCAAGCTTTTCAATTGTGTTACTTATATGTTTCTTGGACAAAAACACACAGAGCTTTAGATTATTGTTTTGGAAAACTGAAAAGGATACATTTTTGGATCCTCTGACCTCAGAGGTTTAATCTACAATCAAAATTAGCATAGCCTAAAAAATTAATTGTTTGACGGTCTCTGGCAGTGGCCATTCAAGAACAAATAAACCCAAAAAAGAAGACAGTTCCATGTGACCACTGTCTTCTTTTTTGGGTTTGTTTGACAGTCAAGGACAAACAAATCCAAAAATAAAGACAGTGGTCACATGGAACTGGCCCTTCTCCAACTTGACAAAGAGGTGGTGTCATAAAAGCTGCTGGGGCACACCCTGGACACGCAGCACATGTTCTTCCAACGAGGCTGAGCAGATAAGTATATCCAAATACACGTAAACACATCAGACAATGAATTCGCTCAACACGTCATTGAACTGGGCCTGAAAGATAGCTAGGGCATTGCACAATTCAACAGGCACAACCAAGTATTCATAATGACCACTGGGTGTGATAAACTCTGTCTTCCACTCATCCCCTGGATACGCACCAAGTGGTATGTGTTGCGCAAATCCAACTTCGAAGGCAATCGTTTAAAAGCCGTGTTCAATAGATGAGGGTAATTGTAGACCACCACCCTTCTGGCCAACAAAGAAGAAGCTGGCTGCTGCTGGAGAGGTTGAGGGCTGGAAGAGACCATTGCATAGTGCTTCATAGTCATCTATGGTCTTAGTTTCAGGTGCTGACAAGGAGTAAAGACGCCCTCTGGGTTGGTGTTGTGCCTAGGAGTAGGTCAATGGCACAGTCGTAGGGCCTATGAGGGAGAAGTGAGGATACCCTTCTTTTACTGAAGATCTGAAGATGATAGGCGGATGGCACTGAGTCTAAGAAGTCTGGTGTTGGTAAAGCAGGCGAAGAAACAGATCTTCTCCCAGTGTAGTCCCTGTGTATGTTTATTTCAAGGGATTCTGTGATAAATTACAGCCGTCAAGTTCCCGGGGGGCACCCATACAGGGCTTTTACTGCTCAAGGTATATCACATGGACAATATGGTATCTCAAGCTACTGGCCAGTGTCAGGTCCATCAAGTTACCCACAGCTCCCGAATCCACAGCGTCTCACAAATGGGTGTTTAATTAGTAGGCAAGGCTGATAAGTTCCTCTAGAGTCTCCCCCCACTCTCGGTTAACCAGCTCATCCTAATAACACCTCTGAGCTTCAGGAGCAGGGGCTGCGGCAGGAGCCACAGCTTTAGCAACAGGGGCTGTGGTGGAAACCATGACTTTAGGAACAGGAGACGGGCCGGAGCCACGGCTTCAGGAACAGGTGTTATGGCTTGAAGTCTTTGTGGAGCCAGCATTGGCAAGAGCCTCTGTGTTGCGATTGGCTGGAGCCTCGGTGCCGCTATTGGCTGGAGCCTGGGCATTGCTACGGGCTGGAGCTGGTGTTGGAGGCTGGAGCTGTGTTGGTGCCATCAGTGTCAGTGACTGGCTAGGCTGTGTAGCCACTGTTAGTGGATAGCTAGGCCACAAAGCCTCAGAAAGCAGCTGGCTAGGCCACGTTGCTTCAGGGAGCAGCTGGCTCGGCCGCATAGCCCCTGGGAGCGGCTGGCTAGGCCATGAAGGTGGCTGGAACTGTGGAGCAGCTGTCAACTGGAGCCATGGAACAGTTGTAGGCTGGAGCCCCTGCACTGCTATTAGCTTAACTGTGCTACTTTGGATAGCCTTTGCGCTGCTACTGGCTGTAGCCTTAGCACTGTCCCAGGGGCTGGCTCCAGTACCAGCGGGAGGACCAGAAGAGCGCCAGGGACCTCCCTTTAAGCCGGCTGGAGAGCCAGTGCACTCAAGGTGGGCTTTCTGGCCTACTTCCTACCCGCTGGTCATGTAGCCAGACTCCGTAGCGCAATGGGGGCAGCCATCTGCTCCTCATACCAACCTGCCACATTCCATGTGCTTACGAGGAATCCGCTGCACCGCGGTGTGTGGTCTGTTCTTATGTCATGTCAGGGTTGTGGCCGTTCAGGAAGGAGGAGGCACAGATGCAGATTCCCATTACTGTGGTGCAAAAACAAAGAAAGCACGATGGCCAAAACACAAACAAAGCCAGAATCCTGAACGGAATACAACTGACGGCAAGGTGATGGAGAACAGACAACCTAGACCATTCTCAAACTATGGAGGTTTCCTAAAGAAATCGTAACCTTAGCAAACCTAGCAAACCTCTGCATCCCCGTGTTTAAACAATATTTTGGCTAAATGTAAGCACTATAATATGGGATTTTATCATGGCCAAATAATCAAAACAATTGTTCAGCCTTACCAGGGTTTGTAATTCGACACTGTCCTGTAATGTGTAGTTTGATAACAGATGCTGAACCGGCATTATAAGATCAAAGCTACAACTTGCTGTTCTTGAAACACAGTGGAGGTTTAACAATTCCTTCTAAGGGGATGTCAGGTCTGGGGACAATGAGGGTTTTCTATTATGTATTCTTGAACACACCGGGTTTTAATTAGTTCACGATTTGTTTCAGCTGCTGGTGTGCTCAAGACAAAGCATGTTTGTGTTCTGATTGGATTGTGGGGGTTTGTGTTAAGTATTTAAGTTAGTTTGTGGTGGACTTTAGTGTCAGCCCATCTAGACTTAGTTGTTTGAGTGATTCCCCTGTTCTCCTTTAGTCTGAAGTTATTCTGGCCCTCGTGCCTTTTGCTTTGTGTTTTTGAGTTGTTTAATAAAGTACAAGAAATGGAAGCCGTGACCAGGGACAGTCAAGGTGGTTGCAGGCCTGGAACGTGGCTCATGGTCGTGGTGGCCAGATAAACTGAAAATTGGCCCCTTCACTCTCCAAAGCACAAATAAATAAACACTGTACCCCGATTTCTAACTTGGTACTCAGTCTAAGTGAGCGTTATTTTCTCACGACTGACGTAATCACGATAACAGAAAAACATACACTGAGCACTAAGATACAAAAAAAACACCAACTTAACTACAAAACTGAGTAAACTTACTCATTTCACACTCCAACTGTTAATCCAAGCATAAAAATCCCAAAAACTCCTCTCTTAAGAATCTCCTCAGAATCCCGCCTCTCCTCTCTCTACCCGCTCTCTCCGCTACTCCCTCCCGTCTCCACTCTCTAGCCACTCAGGAATTGAGCTGTAAGGAAAGAGCAGTCAGGGTGTTGCTGTGTCCAAAGGACCATAGCCCAATCAGAGAGACAGGTGTCAAGGAGGGAGGATTGTTTCAGATGAAATGTGTGAACATCTGTAAGTGTATAAATGTGGGCTGCTCTCTCCTTGTGGTGGGTTTTGAAGGTAAAGGTAAACCTTATGAATAACAGAGATGTTTTAATGCTTGTGACATCTTATGAATATAGTAAGACTCACTGATCCATTACCATTACTTACAGTTTGCTGAGACTGTGGTTATATTTTATATATATATATATAGACAAATATTCAAAATGTACAGCATTTTTAATTAGATTATGTGTGCCTCTCCACAGCAGGAACAGCATCTCTGAAATGGTGGATATAACAAACTTCCTGAAGCACAACGTGAGCATTGGCAATGCTTCTCTTTGTTACAAACATCATCCCTACTCTTGTGAGAAGTTCGTCTATCCTCTGTCAATGAGGGTTGTGATCTATTTCATTATCTGTTTCATTATACTCATTGCATTACTGGGAAACCTCCTAGTGATAACAGCCATTGCTCACTTCAAGCAGCTGCACACACCAACCAACTACCTCACTCTCTCTCTGGCTGTGACCGACCTGCTTGTGGGAGGAGTGCTGTTGCCTCCCAGCATGATACGCTCTGTGGAGAGCTGCTGGTATTTGGGGAGCACATTCTGTAAAATACACAACAGCCTAGTTATCACATTGTGCTGTGCTTCTATTTTAAACCTTGCATTTATCTCTGTCGATAGATATTATGCAATATGTCACCCCCTGCTGTACCACAGGAAAATGACCCCCCTTACCACTCTGTTCATGATCATTGTATGCTGGAGTTACTCCACTACTGTGGGATTCGGGATGATTTTTCTGGAGCTCAGTAATCAAGGCATTAAGGACTACGGTGATGTTTTTTGTGAGGGGGGATGTATAATGATTTTAGGGCCTAGCACCGGTTTGATTGTTTCCATGTTCAATTTTTACCTTCCCACCATCGTCATGTTGAGCTTTTATCTGAAAATATATCTTGTTGCACAAAAACAGTCCCGTTTAATACAAAACACACGCTTTCAGATAAGTACGGCAAAAGGGCAGTCAGCTGTTAGTAAGGTGGAGAGAAAAGCCACTAAAACGTTAGCCATTGTTATGGGAGCATATCTGTTGTCCTGGACTCCACTTTTAATCTACAGTACTCATGATATATACAATGGTCTGAGCAGCCCGGCAGTCCTGCTGGATTTCTTCGGCTGGATTGGTTACTCCAACTCGGCCTGCAACCCTATTGTGTATGCTTTCTTCTACGCATGGTTTAGAAAGGCCCTCAGATTGATTTTAAATGGTAAAATATTCAATAGCAATTCTTCAAGAACAGAGCTGTATTCAGAATAAACTGATTGTGTCCAGTTGTTTCATTCTGATGTTCACCCCACCTTATTTTGTTGCTTTTTTATGTTAAAAGCATTTTTACCCTTATTCATTAATATAATTTACTTCAAGATGCAAAATGAACAATATATCAATTGCATATGTACAGCTCTGGAAAAAATGAGAGCATTGAAATTTATTTTTAAATCAGCATCTCTATGAGTATGACAACCAGTCCATGCCAGTGTCTGTTAAATTCCTACACAGACACCTCTTTATGAGAAACTGCTTTATGAGGAACTGATTAATGATCATCTGAGTCACATCTTATTTTATGAGGAAAAGTATAAAAACACTGCTGTAATCAACACTCTCCTCTCACAATAAGAGCAGTTGGATGGTAAAACACTACTAGAAGTTCCTCAAAGGTAATTATTGGCATTTTGTTTAAGTGTGAACAAAGGGAATTGTTTTCTTTAAATTCTGTAAACACTGCAATATTCTCTTATTTTGATGTATGGTCACTTCCTTTAAAAGTATGCTTTAAAGAACAATATTTTTTACTTGGACTTTCTTTTTACTTGGATATTGTCGGTAGTTCAGTTTAATACTTGTATCTATAAATGATAAAACCTGAGAAACTAAACATTTTTGCAGTGGTCTCTTTTATTTTTTTTCCAGAGTTGCATTTATAGACCCTTTCCAAAAAATTTGAATATCATGGAAAAGTTTATTTATTTCCATAATTTTATTTAAAACGTAGATTTTAGATTATAGATTATTTGTACATCATTTGGGCTTCCAGCTCATAGAAGCCACAAAAACAGGAATTCAAAAAATTTGAATACTGTGAAGACATCACCATTTACTAGGATCACATCAAATCAATCAAAATATGGTACATTCAAAACGATGTGTCAATCTTCAATACTTGGTTGGGAATCACTTTGCCTTAACCCTCTGAGGTCTGGGGCCTTTCTGGCACTTTGAGGCAGTTTGCAACACGTTACATTTTTAAGTATTTCCAGAAGAGATCATGGAAAGTTTAGGAATACTTTTCATAAGTAAAACAATGACCACATTTTACATAGCTTGTGTATGGCCTTAATGGAGAGACATATTTATCAACTGTTTTTCTATAAGCAAAGGCTACATTTTCTTCATTCACTCTACCTTGGATACGTTACTGCAACACCACAATTCTAGACCCATGGCTCTATTTTTAGGAGTTCCTCTAGTGGACCGCATACTGCTGTATACCTGATGGTAAAACATTTAGAAACAATTCTTCAGGAAAAACGTTGTATTCAGGGTAGAATATGACAGATCTTGTTTAGATGGTTTATGTTGATGATTGCCATCATATTTGGTTTCTAGGACAAAATGTCTGGCTTGAAATAAAAGATAAAGTAATAAAAATCAACTTCTTCCTGAATCACTTGAGATTTGGCAGGACCAGGATGCCCCCAAGGACCACAGGAGTCACCCGCAGACCTGTTCTAAAAACAGTACAACTCACCAGTGAGCAGCGATCCTGTTACTATTCTTCTTTTATCACATTTATATAGCTTTGAAAATATCTTAAAAAAGCAACGAGTTTATTATACATGAAGTTTAGATAGGTTTAGGTAAACTTTGTTTACAGGCCTCACTTTAAAAGTCTTTGCAACATCTGCTGTCTAAAAATAATGCTATTTATAGAGCCATACTTGTAGACTGATTCTTCATGCTTCAGTTTCCTAATTTTAATTCACAAACAGCTATATTTTGGTTCAGTCAGTGTGCTGGAGCGCAATATACAGAAGTGAAGAATTCTGATGCACCTCTATTCCACTGTAGTACCGTATATAACTTGTTTTTGTTGTATGTCCTAGTTTTAAAACAAACTACTTAGTTCAGCACTTTTTAACTTTTCAGGCTGATTGCGTACAGAAGGGCCCATGTTTTAGGAGCATGTTTTGAGTCCCACCTCATGGACTGTCAGGCATCAGAAGATCTGCAGAGAGGAGTGCCTGAGCAAAAAGGGGTTTCCTGCAATAAGCCAGTGAGCCTATAACTGAACTCTGTTCTTTCCTTAGAACTGCCTATACCCTTGCATGCTGGAAGAGGTAAGGCCTAAAGTGGAAAATGTTATGACTGAAAACATTCTGGACTAAACAAGAAAATGATGAACGTGTGTTTGGCTTTTGAGCTACTCTCAATCACGGATTGTATAACTAGTAATATATTAGCTTTATAAGATTATCTACCTAGTTATGCTTAACAGTGTTGTGAATTTAAAAACGACTGTTAATTTTGCAACCCATAATTACAGTGTCTCACTAATTGAATGGACAAAGAGGTCCTCTTTGTACCTCCCCCACTATCATCATGCTGAGCATATATCTGAAAATATGCCTTGGAGACAGTCCCATTCAGTACGCAGTACTGTCTCGCAGGTTCAGTAAGAGTGCTGGAGTGTCACAATTCCAGTCTACAGCCGCTAGGGGCTGTCTTCAGACATCTTTATTGTTCTTTTCATGGGTGTGGCCTAATCTCTGTGAAAAGGATTTCCAGCCGGTCAGAGATTAGGAGCTGATTATGTCTGTCTTGTCATTGGTCCTCAGTTCTGTCATTGTATTTAAGTTGATTATGCCTTTATGTTATCTGATTGTTATCTCTCGTCCCTCACTTTAACCAAGTCAATGTCCTCCTTATTCTCCTGCCTCTGTCATATCCTGGCACCCGTGCCTTTTTCTGTTCTATTCTGTTCAGCTTCCCAATAAATCACCTCAATCACGGAAGTCTGTGCCTGTGCCTCCAATTTTCTGTCCAGACATGGCGGGTTTGTGACAGAATGACAGATCAAATAAGGCACAGCAGACTTGACTATGGGTCTGTGGAGACTCCTCCAGTGTCCCCAGCATGCACTGGAACTGGCGACTCCAAGATGGCAGCCCCCATAGTGGCTGTAACATGCCATTCAGCTTGTCAGCCTCCAACTGGCCTCCATCGAGTTGCCCAAGACACTGGAGGACCTGATTCAGCTCAGCCTACACGTGGACTTTCCTCTCAGCTCAGCTCCTCAAGCGGCTTTAGCACACAGCTCACCAGCCTGCAGCTCATCCTCAGAGGCTCCGGCACCAGTTCCAGCACTGGTCTCCCAAGATGCGGCCCCTGAACTGGTCCCCGACCAGTCTCGCAAGCTGCAGCCCCTGAACTGGTCCCCGCACCAGTCTCCCAAGCTGCGGCCCCTGCACCGGTCCCCGCACCAGTCTCCCAAGCTGTGGCCCCTGAACTGGTCCCCGCACCAGTCTCCCAAGCTGCGGCCCCTGAACTGGTCCCCGCACCAGTCTCGCAAGCTGCGGCCCCTGCACCAGTCTCGCAAGCTGCAGCCCCTGCACTGGTCCCCGCAACGGCCTACCAAACTGTGGCCCCTGCACTGGTCTTCGCACCAGTCTCCCAAGCCCCTTCACTGGTCTCCGCACTGGCCTCTGTTCCAGCATGGGGGTCAATGCCTTCACCACCTCTTCCGCCAGTGCCTTGGAGGAGACTTTAGTGTTCCCACATTCTCCCCACCTGCGTGGTATCAGAAGATCTGCAGAGAGGAGTGCCTGAGCAAAAAGGGTTTTTCTGCAATAAGCCAGTGAGCCTATAACTGAAAATATGCCTCAGAGACAGTCCCATTCAATCCTCAGTACTGTCTCACAGGTAAATAAATCCAGAGGACAGCTGATCATTAATCGAGACCTTTGGCCATTGCGAGGGATGGGTTTATGTATTTTTCAACCTGATTTTTAGTTTACAGCATCACTATGTCTGTAACTGGTCATACTGGTCCACTGCTGCTGTTTGACATACTTGGATGGACCTCAAGCTTTTAATTATATTCTATTTGCCTGAAGTCCTCTCCTTCAAACTCTCCCAGCTCAACACCTGTTACCTGTCCTGACAGACAGAAAGCAGCAAATGAAGCTGTGGGAGCTCACTTCTGAACCACTGTCCCTCAATATTGGTGCCCCTCAAGGATGTGTCCTCTCCCCACTGCTCTGCTCTACACCAATGACTGCACCTCCAAGAACTCACCATCATCATTTGGACTCATTCAAGATGGTGATGGGTCTGCATACCGGCAGAAAGTTATGCAACTGGTATGCTGGTGCAGTCGGCACAACCTGGAGTTGAACATACTCAAGACTAAAGAGATGAGAGTGGACTTCAGGAGACATCCCTCAACACTGTATGCCCCGCGCCATATCAGATGGCGTGGTGTCTACTGTGGAGACCTTCAAGTTCCTAGGGACCACCATCTCCCAGGACCTGAAGTGTGAGACCAACATCTCCGCCATCCTCAAAAACACCCTTCCTGAGACAAATGGAGAAGTACTTCCTCAGGAGCTGCTGATCCAGTTTTACACTGCAGTTTTACACAGTCCGTCCTGTGCTCCTCCATCACAGTGTGGTATGGAGCAGCCACTAAAAAGGATAGGAACAGACTGTACAGGCAGCAGAAAAGATCATCGGTGTCCCCCTGCCCTCCATCCAGGACTTGTATCTCTCAAGAACCAGGAAAAGGGCAGAGAAAAACATCACAGATCACTCACATACTGGACACAGACCCTGACAGACCTGTCACACCCTGAACACAGACACAGACAGACCCGTCACATCCTGAACACAGACACAGACAGACCCGTCACATCCTGAACACAGACCCCGACAGACCCGTCACACCCTGAACACAGACCCCGACAGACCCGTCACATCCTGAACACAGACCCGTCACACCCTGAACACAGACCCCGACAGACCCGTCACATCCTGAACACAGACCCTGATAGACCCGTCATACCCTGAACACAGACCCCGACAGACCAGTCACATCCTGAACACAGACCCGTCACACCCTGAACACAGACCCCGACAG
>JBBPCY010069999.1:0-12109 GCA_037974405.1 Brachyalestes nurse
GTAAAACAGTCTAGAACCGGTGTTTACTCTCAGAACTCAGAGTGTATCAGTAAACTCTGATTTCAGTAAATATAATCAGTGTAAAACAGTCTAGAAGAAAAAGAGTCTGGTCTCATAAATCATTTTTACAGTGAAATAAAAGTGGCCGATATTCGGCGTTAGCAGACTGGAGGGTGAGCACAGGATTATTGCCCCTTTTTTGCGTTAGTGTAACTGCCGCTACCGTACTGGACTGTGGTCAGGTCAGGTAGCGGACCTTTCCCCTGCATGTTGCTCCACCTAATTTGCTCCAGATGACGGAGACTCCGTTCCAGCCCCATCTCGTTTAATCTCCCGCAGCGGCTGGGGAGGAGCTCATGTGCTGTGATGTTTCCAGCATTCAGGTTCTCCTCCTCTCCGTTCTGCTTCCATTAAAGTGACATGTCTTTTGATCCTGCTATCATGATGGTTGAACCACAGACGCGGCTGAACCACAGACATGGCAGACCTCTCGGATTGTGTTTGCCTCTCCAACAAATATGAGATGAACTAGTTGTGATATGATAGCATGGTTAGAGACACCCAAACTTTGGTTTTATGGGCAAAAAAAGTTTGTGTAAAAAAACATGTAGATTTGAACAGGCCATCTTCTGCACTCCTGCGGGGGCATGAACTCCCTGGCTCTTACCAAACCATTTATGGTTAAGGATGGCTGAACGATTACTTTGAATGGAACCACAACAAACAGTGACACGTCTTTTTTTAAATAACTGTCCGGAGCTTAAGTGTCTTGAAGTCTGTTTATGAGTCTGCTGTGTGTTTTGTGCCGTGTTTGTTTCTTCGCATTTTAAATTTTACCGGCTGCTTTAGCCTTGACCTCACAGACTCTCTCTGAAACACACACTTTAAAGGTGACTCATCTGTTCCATCTGCCCATACATTACTTAGCTGACTCGACCACAAAAATAGAATTTTTAATGAACAATACTTGGCCCGTGATCAATTGATCAAAAAACTGAATACAGTAATCCCCCAGTTTTACGCGGATTTTTTTTGAGAACCGAACTCATAGTTTTATGTGGAAATCCCCACAATAACGGGGAAACTGCAAATATCCTCTGCCATTTTTTGCTTATTTGTGGCAATAAATATATTTTTTCTGGATGTTTTCGCACAAGGGGACCCGTTCACCTCGCCACCGTGTCCCTTCCGAGTTGCGTATCTCGGCGGGGAAAACACTCAGACACTTCAAACTCCACAGTTCAGTAGATCTCCAGGAGACCTTTCCAACGAGCCCTCATTTGTATCATTTTTATATTTAGCCCGAGTAGATCAGGTTTTATTCTCCGAAAACTCGGCAGGGAATTTAAATTAAAAGACGGGTTTACCTTGAAAAGAGGTGAATATGGGTTTATCTTTACATTTTCTTTAAGGATAATGCATTCAACTGAGTTTAAAATGAAATTAAAGTGCTCTGGGAGCATGCTTGGGGGCATATTTAGGGTTTACACTTTAAAAATAGTCATTTTTAGGCTTTTTTTTTTACCAAAACACAACAACATGGTGTTTCCACTACACGTGGGTGCTCTTGGAACGTAATCCCTGCGAAAAGTGAGGGATTACTGCACACTGCACTGGATATTAACGGACTTTTGACTTTGGAACTCCTGTCAATGTTTCAAAAATGTAGTTGGTGAAGAGGTGCCACATTACAGCTATAATATAATAAAAAATAATAATAGAAATAAAACTTAAGAAGAACAGCATTGTGAGTGCTGACACAATCACACTAACAAGAGCGTGGTCTTCAGACATCTTTAACTGTAAGAGAAATTAGCAGATTAAACTAGATCTTTTCTCCGCAGCTTCGGAACCCAACCTGAAAGTCCGATCCAGGTTGAAGCAGAAGGTCACCGAGAGGAGGAGCAGCCCCCTCTTGAGGAGGAAAGAGGGGAGCATCATGACACCCTTCAAGAAAAGAGCCCTGGAGCTGCTGGGTAAGCAATTCTGCTAATTAGCATAAACTAAATTAGTATGGAGAGACTTTGCTCATACAGCCTGTGATTGGCTGAACAGCTGCTCTGCCAGTATTGTTTTATCTAAAAGCTGCTTATTCTGTTCCCCATATCTGTATCGTGCCACCGGTTGCTGAGTAACGCTTAGCTGCTGGGATTACTTTTTTGGGTGGAAGGATTTGCCTTCCAGGTTTTACTTCCATTGTGTTCTAAGCATTCATTTATTCAAGAACAATCGATAGAGAAGAATCTACAACACTGCGATGCCTAATTACACCTTTTTCTTGTTCTTTTGTGTTGTTTTTGTATTGTTTTATTTACTAAAAAACATAATGTGCCATTAAGACTGATGTTTTGAAATGAGCTCTGCCTCCCTGGACTGTGCCTCATTAAAAAAAAACAACACCCTTTATAATGACACTGTGAATGCGTGGGGCTAAACTACTGTAGGCTGATCAGGCAGATTGTCACCTTGCTAAAATAATAGTCATTTTTTGGCAAAATGTACTTTTTCGCCTAAATAATCTCCTCATGATGCTGGCCACCAATGGTAAAACTGCCTACACCGTCAGTCGATCAGGTAATTCTACCATATAAGGACAAGGGCCTGCCCACTGAAATGAATAGGAGCTGATTTTGTTTTTTGTGTTTCCTGAAAAAAAAAAACTTCCTGAAAAAATGAGCTGATTATTTTAGCAAGGTGTCGATATGCAAATAGTTTTTGTGACATCACAGTTTTTTAGCTTCCATATATGGACTGGATAGTGAATGGCACATAGCCATTCACATAGCATATAACATTTATTTAAAAACGGAAAAAATGAAACTTTACTGTCATCTCAGCTATATACATGTATATGGTGAAACAAGAGTATATAAAAGACACATAGAATACATGTATATAAATAAGCTATGAGTATAAACTCTAAACTAGAAGTTTCGTTTTTAATTTTTAGATTGAAAATAAAATGTGCAAATGCTGCATCAGTGGTCAAGTGGAAAACATAATAGTACTTGAGCTGGACTGTGTACTATTGCTCTTTCTCCTAATGCTAGCTTTCTTTCCATCTGCAGAGTCCAGTAGCAGCAGTAGCGCCCCGGGTTCAGGCCCCAGCTCCCCCATCGGAGCTTCCAGCGCCCTGGGGGCTGAAAATGGACCATCATCTCTACCAACCACAACCAGGACTGAGGTACTAAGACCCCTAGTCCCCTAATCCTCCCCTACAGTGGATAGGAAACACAGTCTGACCAATTAGTTGAAGCCAAGATTTCTCTAGCTATGAGGCTAATGTGGCTGACGGATAATGGAAGAACATGAATTAGCCTCAGTTCATCAGTAATTGACTTGCTCGTGTGGTTTCAGATGTGGTACAACTCACTGTTAACTACAAACCTGGGATAAGGAACGTTAGCATAGCTCAGAGCAGTAGCAGCCATCCTGAAGCCTCCATACATTTTAATAATATACATCGCGAGTGCAGCTATGAAAACAGAGAGGGCTCTTTGCAGCTCTTGGCCCACTTCTTGGTCACAGTCCAATGAAAATGTCTCCCCACACGCACAATAAAGACAGTGCACTTCCTCCACAGCACCGACTCTCTGTGCTGGCTCGGCTGAAGCCTGCTATGGTCTCACTCGGTGCCGAAAGAGACGTTCTAGCCACTATTTACATCACCCACGTGGATCAGTGGAAGAATACATGGCGTAAGACTCGTCATCTCTCCTTCATGAGTAGCCTTGGTTTTACTGACATCAAATAAACACACGATACTCACCACTGCCCTCTAAAGACATTATTAACAAACATCAAATAAACAAATGCTACTCACCACCGCCCTCTAAACCTGTTATTAACACCAAATAAACAAATATTACTCACCGCCGCCCTCTAAAGTTGTTATTAACAGGAAATAAACAAATGTTACTCACTACTGCCCTCTAAAGGCGTTATTAACATCAAATAAATAAACACTACTCACCACCGCCTTCTTCAAGAGTTATTAACAAACAGCAAATAAACAATATGTGACATTACACGGCCGCAGTCCATGTGATTGGATAGCATGTATATTACATGTTAATAATGTTTACTTACCATTTTAAAACAGATAACACTTTTTTAGAGATGGCCATAATAATTATTTAAACAAATGATGGAATTTATCATGACAACAATAACAAGCCTTTCACCACGACTTGCTGATGTTGGTCGTGCTTGTTGGAGTTCATCAGGCCTAGAAGTTCCCCAGAGTCACTTCCTGATGGCTTCACGGCTCGGTTCTTCTTGGGTTCCCGGGCGGGTGGCAGAAACGACAAGTCTCTGCGCAGCATCAGCCTAGCAGCTGTGTTATTCTTTGGCACCACTGTTTACACTCTCATGGACCTCCAGCGCAACGGCTGCCCAGGAATGCCTATTGCACCGAGATCTGGGCCGGGAGGTGGCGGGAGGTTGAGCTTAATTGATCCGCCAGCCGCTGGTAGCCAATGACATGCTAACAACACAAACACGTCGGGCGGCGATCGTATTGACTTAGGACGAGCGTTCTGTGTTTGGGACTGGCAGGATGACGGACTACCTGCAGTTAGCAGGCTAGGTGCGAAAGCTAGCTGTGTTTGTGATCTGTTACAGTGGGTATCCTCTTTCAGAGGGAACTGCTCCCCTGGGTCATATAAAGGCCGGATATCCACGTACAGGTCAGCGAATATGCAGGAGGGGGGTGTTGGGAGGATAAACAGGGCTGCTCCATGACCACATGCTGCTGGACCGTCCTGCTGTTCGCAGGAAGTGCAATGCAAAGCCAGTGGAGGACGTTTCTAGAAGTTCAAACATGGTTCCTCCTTAGGCTCTTTACAAACAAAGGTTTGTTTGGAGCTACACCGTGGAAGAACCACCTCTTTCAGAGAAAGAAGCCATCTCCAGAAGGTTCTTCATAACATCATTCTTTGAAGAACCATTTTGGTGATGTGAACGTAAATGTAAAGAAAGCTCCTATAATGCAAAGGTTTATGCCACAGTTCCACAGAACCAAGCCGAGAACCGCTTGGCCTATTTAGGAATGTATCTTATGAGCATTGATGTTTCGTGCTGTCTTCAGGGCCGGCCTTTATTGGGATCAGGGGAAGTTTCCTGGTCTCGTTTGCTGCGGCTCCAGGAACAAAACTGTCATTCGTTTTAGTACATTAAAGTTTACTGTGCTGCCGCTGTTGTTCTTTCCAATGGTCCGTGGTGGGGTTCCAGAATAACTCGGGGCTCTCCCTTTTCTCTCTGTCAGCGCTGGCCTTCACAGCCCAAACTGCTCGGCCCTGAAGGTTCGGCGTCGGTGCTGAGCCTTTACACATCACCGTCTCTGCCCAACATCAGCCTCGGCCTCTCCGCCGCTTCTTCTCCACTCAGCGTGAGTTAATCCCGCACCCTCTTCATGTCTTTCAGGTTTTCTGTTTAGTGTTGGACTGTCATATTAATCATTCTAATTAAATTACTCATATTAAAATTAAGAACGGAGTTGTCGACTGATATTTTGACAATAAATCAAAAATTCATTGTAGATACTGAATAAATCATGGCGGACACTGAATAGTTGATGGTTATACTGATTTATTCCTAGGGAATACTGAATACTGCATAGTAGATGCTGAACTATTTATACTAGATGCTGCATTATTTACAGTAGATACTGAATAATTCATAGTAAATATTGAGTAATTCAAATATTGAGGAATGGTTTTGACATGTCTATCAGTTTGAATCGTGTTTAATGGTGTGTATGAATCTACATTTCTTTCTTTTTTTTTTAAATGTTTTCTCTCCGAGGCCAGGCTGACCGGCCCATTTCTTCCCACGAGCGATTTATTTAACGATTTAGCGACGCGTATTTGTGTCTCTCTTGGACGATCTGCGAATGTTTGGCCTGATAAATGAAAGGAAATGTAGTTTAGGGCCCCCGCTGAACCGAGCGGCGCGGTGCCTGTTGAAAGACTGGCCATCAGTGACTGTCTGGGTGATGTGTGTAGCCTTAGGGTACTAACCCTTGACCCTGGGGGATTTTATAGGGCTTAGATAAATATTGTGCTTAAGTGTCTGGTGTCAGTTGCGCTCCAGTCTTCCCTAGTCACCTCATCCATTACTGCTGTTTAGAGAGGCCGCGCCAGAATAATCAAGTGCAGCTCCAGATAACGTGCGGCCCCTTCGTGTGACCAGTTCGCTCGCAGAAGAGTCCACCCAGTCAAACATATGCAGAAAAGAGGCTCTCGGTGACGTCCAGTAAAACTCAGTGCTTATTTGTTAAAGTCTGGAGACGCAGCTCTGTTGCTGTGGTTGAGACGTTGGTCCTGGTGGAAGGTCAGTGGATCTTATGTGATGTGCGTGTTTCCCACTCAGGCCGGTCTGGCGCTGAAGGAGAAGCAGGCCGAGGGGAGCGCGGTGTTCGGCCTGCACCCTCACCTCCTGGGCCCCGTGCCCTTACCGGTCACCATGGAGACGAAAGTGAACAGCAGCCAGCAGGCCCTCCTGCAGCATCTCCTGCAGAAGGAGCAGCTCCGCCAGCAGAAGATCCTGTCCACCGGTGAGACCCTGATTATTATACACCCATCTCCATTGGTGCCCCTTTCATTTCCATGGTTACGCTACACCCATATCCATGGTTACTCTGCATTCGTTTCTTCGTTTACACTAGACTCGACTCTATAGATGCACCCATTTCCATAGTTACACTACACTCTTATAAGGTTACGCCACATTGGTTGCCATGGTTACACTACAGTCATTTCCATGGTTACGCTGCACTCATTTCGAGGGTTGCACCACATTCATTTCCATGGTGATGCTACACCCATTTGCATTGTTATGCTGCATTTGTTGCATTGTTTACTACACCAGTCTCTGTAGTTACATTACACCCATTTTTATTGTTACGCTTCGTCCATTTTCATGGTTACTTTACAACAATTTTCATGGTTATTCTGGAGTAACGTGCCTTAGTTATGAAGGGTTCACTGATGAAGATTATGCTGTGGATGTGTGTAAAATAGCGCTCCTCTGTCCAGGGCCGGGTACGGTGTCCGTGCACCCTCCGTCTCCCCTGGCGATGAAGGACCGCTCCTCCGGCAGCGTGCGGCCTAAACTGCATCGGCACCGCCCCCTCAACCGCACACAGTCCGCCCCGCTGCCCCAGAACATGCTGGCCCAACTCGTCCTCCAGCAGCACCAGCACTTCCTGGAGAAGCAAAAACAGTACCAGCAACAGGTCCACATCAACAAGGTACGGCTGGGTCAGCCAGAGACCTTGCCACTATACACTACCAGTTAAAAGTTTTGGCACCCCACAGGTTTTACCACCTATCCATTTATTTCATAAACTGCTGTTATTCTTGTTAAACTGGAAAGTTGTTGAGTGAACAACTCTAAATGAAAATGTGTGAAATAATGATGAGAGAATCTGTAACAGTGCAGGTCTGACTCCTATTAACTGGTTGTTGGTGATGCAGAGTCAAATTCTAGACTGTCCTTTAACTTTAAATGAACTCGTTACTGTTTCAGCTCTTAATAGCTCCTTAAATACCTAACACTCGTCTGGAGATCCGTAGGTCAGTAGGTCAGTAGAGATGAATAAAAAAGAGGACATTTTCTTGTTAATAAAGCACATTTATTTGTTAGCAAAGAGAATTGAGTGTATTTTTTGTAAATATTGTAAAAATGAGTAACACGCAAATGTAGAAAATCTCAGTGGGTGTAAAAACTTTGGACTTTTTGAGTGAGAGAGAGAGTGAAAGACAAAGAGAGAGAGGACAGTTTGTGTTTTGTGTATGATGGTGTATGACAGACCTTCACAAAAAGATCAGATTAGCGTGTTGGTGGCTTCCACCCCCCTGAAGTATGAGTTCCGGGGACCAAAGTGAAGAGAAAACTCCTCTTGTTCCTGTGTGGAAATGTTTGTGTTTCTGCGTGGTGGCACCGGTGACCCCGGCCTTCCGCCGGAGTGTAATTATTCTGCTGAAAGTGCGGGGCTCACGACGAGGGAGGCTGCATGCTCAAAGGCCCCATTGTGCGTCGGCGCCGCAGACCGATCGGCGCTGCTGCCGGCGAAAGCGCTGCGGGAAATCCAAGGCCACAAGAGCAGTTCGGAGATCAAATGTGTTCACAGAGTGTATCGTTCAGGCCTCGGCCTCAAACACCGGCCTAATGCATTGTTTACTTAATCTCAGATTTAGTGCAAAAACGTTTCATTTAATGCATGTCCAGTTCTATTAAAAATATAACTGTACTGAGTTAAAAATGAACTGAATTGGATTTAACTGAACTGATATGAACTCAGTTAAATGGAATTAAACTAAATTGATCTGAACTGAAATTAAATGAGCTAAGCTGAGCTGAACTGAATTAACAGAAGTGAACTACATTAAATTGTATTGCATTAAACTGAATGGAACCAATTTGCACAGATCTGAATTAAACTAGTCTGAATTGAATCGAAATGAACTGAGATTAACTGAACTGAATTGAACTGAACTGAATAGAACTGAATTGCGCTGATCTGAATTAAACTGAACTAAACAGAATCGAACTGAACTAAATTGAACGAAATAACACTGATCTGAATTAAACTGAACTGAATTGAACTGATCTGAATTTAATGAAGTGAATTCATGTGAAACCTGTTTGTATGGTGTGTCCCCACATTGCTGTGAATAAGGCTGTGAATAAGTCTAAGGTATAAATTCTGTAGTGAAGAATCAGTCTGTGCTGAATTACAGGCCAAATACATTATTTCCTCATTTAACGTGGCAAGATGCTCGACGGCAGAACCGGGGTGTCTGTAAATATTTACATGTGTTAAAGAGGCCGCTGACGGAACCATACATAAGCTTACGGGCTTTAGTGTGTATAAAAAGCAGTTTACTAATGCGCCTCAAGCTATTTCTGCCCTGGTGGATATTTATACGAGGCCTAGATCCGCTGAGCCTAATTGGCCTGCCATCTGCTGCAGCCGACTCCTGCTTAGTGCACGGAAAACAGTGCAAATCCGTGATTTAAGATTAAGGCTGATGGAAAAACTGTGGCCAATTTATTGGAAACACCTACCTACAGTAGGCCGTCTGCGGTTGTTCATCCACCCCCCTCTAACCCCATCAATGGGGCCGCTGTAAGACCACCCCTCTGCAGATATTCTTTGGGTGGCCCACCTGTGGACGCAATTTGTGTTAGCCGCCCTCCAGCCCTACATTAGCGGTGAGGGTCTGACCACAGAGCTGCTCTTGGCTGGATGTTTTTGGTCGGTGGACTATTCTTAGCCCACCAGCGCCACACACACCACCATGTGAGTGCCAGAGTGGTCCACCGCCCAAATAAGATCTGGTGAGACAGGAGGTCCCGTGGTGGGGTGCGGGGGGGGGTTTAGTGCAGTAACAGGTGGTCTTACAGTCTATAACTGAAAACATATGAAGTTCAAAAAACAAACTGAACTGAAATTTATTAAATCAAACTGGATTGGGCTGATCTGAACTGAACTGAACTGGACCGAAGAGGAGAATTAAACTGAACTGAACACATCTGAACTGGACTGCATTGATCTGAACTGAACTGATTTGGATTGAATTGAACTGAATTAAACTGAACTGATTTGTTTCAGACTAAACAGACCTGAACTGAACCGATTTGTTTTGAACTGAACTGAATCGTTTTTTTTTGTCTTGCAGCTTCTCTCAAAGTCCATCGAGCAGCTGAAACAGCCCAGCGGCCACCTGAACGAGTCTGAGGAGGAAGATGCTGAGGAGCGGGAGGACAGCTCGCCCTCTGCTGGCGTCATCCGGAAGTGCAGCCCGGGCCACGGTGGCGGCGTTATCAAAATCAAGGAGGAGCCGGTCGACAGCGACGACGAAACACAGGCCAAAGAGAGCACTTACCTGCACCAGGTGAACGGGAGGCTGGTGATAAAGGCCACCATGTAATCTGAGGCACGGGCAAACACACACACACACACACACACACACACACACACCAACACACACCCACCCCTCCCGGCCTCATGCCCCAGCCTCACCTCCAAGCCCTTTGGGACTGTTTCCATTCGTGAACTCGTGAAGTGATCTCCTGTATTGTATGTTCTGTAATGTTCTGTATATAATTGAACGAAGAGAATCCAAAATGGTCAATCTTTTAAAAGAGGAAGTCTTTATTTGTAAAAGGTCTTTTGAATTGTAATTACTGCCCTTTCTACTTTCTATCTGCCCGCCGAGAACAGAGCCGTGCTAAAGCTCCTGTAGATCAATCACTGATTTTTTATGTCACTGTGCATAGCTTTAATTTCAATTATTATTATTATTATTATTATTATTATTATTATTAATATTATTATTATTATTATTACTTCAGTGTTAGACCGCAACAGCCTACTCTTTATCTTTAGAGGGAATCAATACATGTTCGTCACACAGGGACACCTTAAAAAGCTACTCCAGTGTTTCTTCATCCTGATCTGTATCGGACACTCGGTTACCACAGACAGTAACTTCAGTAACTCATTTCCCTGAACTTGCTTATAATAGGGAGCTTACTATAAGTGAGTTTAGAGTGTCCCTTTAAAGCATCTCCCCATTGACTTCTATTATAACTGAGTTTGGAAGGTCCCTTTAAATCATCTCCTCATGGACTTCTATTATAGGTGAGTTTAGAGTGTCCCTTTAAAGCAGCTCCTCATTGACTTCTATTATAGGTAAGTTCAGGGGAGCATGAAGTTTTTGTCCGTGGTAGCCGAGCGTCTGCTGCAGGTGTGGGTGACAGAGATTAAGAAGCGTTGGAATACTCAACATGGCGAGGGCCAATAGAACCTCCGCATTCTGGTGTTCTCCCGCGGGCCGAAATCGGTGGTGGGGAGCGAGGGCTGAGCAGGAAATGCCTGGTGGAAGCCAGGAATGGGAGTGATTCACGAGTGCAGGAATGCTGGGAGAGGACGAAGGGACAAGAGGCCAGCCACGAGCTGATTTACTGTCAGGGCAAATTACAGCACGAGTGGGTGGGGGGTGGGGGGGGCGAGGGGACAGCGGGGGGAGTCCCCTTTAAAAACCAATAATTTCCTCCACGGTCCCTGGTGACGTGTTTACCTCCGCACGCAGGTTTCCTGTTCTGTAGGAGAAAAAAAAAGATAATTGTCCC
Organism: Brachyalestes nurse; assembly: GCA_037974405.1. NCBI lineage: Eukaryota > Metazoa > Chordata > Actinopteri > Characiformes > Alestidae > Brachyalestes > Brachyalestes nurse. The sequence continues at coordinate 11,143 of JBBPCY010069999.1, forward strand.
CGTCTCTCTCTATCTGCCCCTATTTTGAGGTACTTTAAACCCCCTGTTGACTGTTTCTCCTCTCCAGGTGCCCAGGTACACTGTTTATTTTCAGGGGTCTTGTTCACTTTGTCAGTAGCAAACACTACATTACATCATTCGTCTGATGTAAAGGCACTGGTTGGGGATGGGGGGGGGTGGTGTAATGTGTGAGATCCTATGAAATCATTTGTGACCCGTCATACTGTGTGTAAAGGTTCTGAAAGGGTCTGTCTCACGTCTCTGGTGTCCTGCTGCGGCGAGTGGCCCTCGCCCCGTCTGTTTGTAGCCGTCGGTACGTGTTTCCCTCTTGCCTTGCCGCAAATCTGTTTCGTAAATAAACTTCATTCCTTCATCCTGAAGTCTCCTCTTGTCTCATTTCTGTCCGTGGAGGTCTTGGAGGACCAGAAGAGAGTCATTAGCATTAGTATTAGCTCTGTTCATCTCAATAGGATTAGTCTTAGTCTTTGGGGACTACCATAATATATGGGCCTTGTGTTGGTGCTCGAGGTGTCAGACATCACGCTGAGCTTGGTTTGGTGTGACTGTGTCACTTAGAACCAAAGTTATTGTAAATTAAAAAAACATACAATTACAATAAAAACCACAACTGGGGTTTAAAAATGGTGTCACACTCAAATGAACGTAAAGAACAAAAATGAACAAATGTATTTTATTTTAGGTTTTAGAAACAAACAGAAAATAACACAAGATCTTTGAACCGAAGAACTTTCAGGATAGTCTCCACCCACAAGTAGGAGGGGCTCCAGAGAGCGGCCAAGCGGTGGCGCGCCTAGAGAAAGAGCAACAAACGGCGAGAGTGTAAGAGAACCAACACTGGTTCTAGACTGTTTTACACCAGTTATATTTATTGAAATCAGAGTTTACTGATACACTCTGAGTTCTGAGGGTAAACACCGGTTCTAGACTGTTTTACACTGTTTATATT
>JBBPCY010070030.1:0-12108 GCA_037974405.1 Brachyalestes nurse
CACACACACACACACACACACACACACACACACACACACACACACACACACACACACACACACACACACACTTTAAAGGTCCACTAGTCTGAGCTGGAAGGGAAAGATTTGACTATTGTTTGGTTAGTTCTGAACTAAACAAACTTCCAACAACTTGAAGTTTATGTGACTTTCATTTTTTGCGAAATTATTCCTCGAAGCTGATGTTGCTCATACCTTACTTACTCCCACCTCCGGAATCCTAATGGCATGGTTCATGTCCTTCTCTCTGCAAACACAGGAGATTTGTTGGTCTTTCTTTGAACGGTCATTACCAAAGTAACCTTTATTTTGTTTGGTTTATATACATACTATAGGTGTAACGGTACAGAAAGTTCACGGTTCATTTCACACTATAGTTTGACATAGTGTGAAATTTACAGATATATATTATAAATTTACATATTATATATAGAAATATACACCGAGAGTCGTAATAAAGTATAACTAGGGAGCTTCTATGTTGCTGTAGAAGAAGCGACTGGAACCTTTTATTAAAGCACAGCAGTTATGAGAGAAGAGTTACTGACCGGCCAATCGTGGCAACGCTGTCCGCAGTGAGGATGAAGAGCGTTCCGGGCTGCAGAACTGGAGAACGAACCACAGTCACCCTCACACAGGGAGGCCAAGCTTCTACACACACACACACACACACAAACTGGTCAGTGGCCTAACTGCTTCCAACAGTGACCCACACCTCAGCTAAGTACCACCAGAGATAACATTTTCACAGCAGCCCACTGAACGGATGTTTTCTCAAATGATCAAAAACAGCTTTACAACCAGATCCATGAGGCTGACAACACTAACACTAGAAATCAAGACACCCAAATCATCATACTGAGTCCTAAACCACATCCACTAGTCTGATCACCTTAATGAAGAAGTTCGGTTCATTTTTACAGCTCACAGTAAGTCATACTGAGTCCTAAACCACATCCACTAGTCTGATCACTTTAATGAAGAAGTTCAATTCATTTTTACAGCTCACAGTAAGTCATATTGTGTCCTAAACCATGTCCACTAGTCTGATCACTTTAATGAAGAAGTTCAATTCATTTTTACAGCTCACAGTAAGTCATACTGTGTCCTAAACCACATCCACTAGTCTGATCACTTTAATGAAGAAGTTCAGTTCATTTTTACAGCTCACAGTAAGTCTGAGCAGCTCCAGACATTCAGTAACACACGCTTAATGTAATATTTCTGTTATTTATTAAAATTGCAGATGTGAAGCTCAGCCACAGTTCTCAAAAACAGGATTTTCATCAACGAACATGAAATTAATTAGTCTTTTAAGGACAAATAAGTTAAGAGGCAATAAGTGTTATAATAGCACAACATGATACCAAAAAACAAGTATCTGACAAACGGCAGCAGTGCTGTGTGGCATTCTTGCTTAAAATTCATGTCTTAAATCCATTTGCAGGTTTGGGAAAACTATAGCCATGGGCTGTAAATTGATTACATTTTGTTTAAAAAAGAGAAACACCGGCAATCTAATGCATGCAGACAAATTTGGCAGTATACACTGCCGTTCAAACTGCTCTTATAGTATAAAATACATTTGATATATATGTGAATAGAAATGCTTTTGTAAGAACCCTGACAATGTATTTGCATTTTGACATTTTGTGTACCATCTACAGTGAGCATCATACCCCAAAATCTGTGCCACTTCAGGATAAAGGAAATATCTTTAATACAATCAGCATCATCGTCAGGTAAAGAAAAGCAAAGAATTTAATATTTCTATAATTGTAAGGGCACTTTTCTCTACAGATCATTAGAAAATGATGTGTAAAGCTGCTTGCGGGGCAGCAAGCATGCGCTTGAAAAATTAAACACCAACATTATAATAAAAACAAATAAATAAATAAAAAATACATTGTGATGTATTTGATGTGTGCAAGCTTAACTAGCTCACCACCTGGGCTCTCCTGGAGGAAGGCTCAGAATTCAGTCAATACTTTTTATAATTAGTTCCTCGTTAAATTGAATCAGGAGATACTGATGGAACTGAAGATGTCCGTGTCATGGGTGGAGCACCAAGAATATCAGGAATCAAACCTCTGTTCTTCTGACCAACATATCCACAACTTTGCTGAAAACACAAGGGGGTTTCCTTTCGTTTTACCACATTTTTCTAATTAGTCCACACCCCACACACCATCAACAAGTTCAATCCTCATCCACCCACAGTTTCCCACCTTCATGTGAGCTCCCACCCCTAAACGTCTTCGCATGTCCCTGCTACCCTTTACTGTATTATGTTTATATGTGTCTATTCCAACATTATATAGTGTTTTACTTGCGCAAACACAGTCACTGCCTAAATAATCCTAAATAATTTTCATGTCTACGTAAGATTTTTACACAGTACTGTACATCTGCCCTGTAGTTGCTGAATGTATGAGGTTAGTTACGATAACCGTCCTCACTTGAATGGCCAACGTTCTACATTTTCAGTACAATTCATTCTAGTACTCTATTTACAATAACATCTGTAGAAAATAATCAAATATTCTATATCTATAAAATACCTCTGTTTGTGAACAGTATTCTCCGCACTGTCGCAGTTCTCTGGGCATGTGCCTAAGTTTTACGATTTCGCCTCAAAACACGTGAACGTATGTCGATTTGGTATCGCTACCAACCACGTTTTTGGCAATGCACTTATAGAAACCACTGTCCCTGCTGGACGGGTTCTGGATGACCAGAAATCCCTGTGGGTGGAGATATCTGTTACCGTAGAGTCGTGGCTGGGTTCCAGCCTTGAGCTGGGTTTTGTCAGGCATCTCCCACAGCACCTCGGCCTTAGGGATACTGATAGCCATGCAGTTGAGCTGGATTGCAACCCCTGGCCTGGCATAAGTGACTTCTGCAGGTCCACTGGTAATGCGTGGAGGGTAAGCGATCACTATCACTGCCACTGACAGAGCGGAGGATCCATACTCATTGGAAGACTTACAGTGGTAGGTTCCCCTGTCATACACAGAGGCCTGTTGGACAGTGAGAGTGCCATTGTCAAAAACAGTGTATCGCCCCGTTTTCTGTGGCCTGGTTAGAATGACCCCACCTGGTAAGGTCCAGGTAAGTTTGGGTAAGGGGTTACCACTTGACAGACAGTTCAGTTGCAGGTTTTCTCCATTTATGATGCTAATCAACGAGCTGTACTTGCTACTGATATCTGGCTTTTTGCCTGACTCCAGAGTGACCGTCCGTTCCACATAACCAGCGCTGTTACGTCCGACACACCGGTACGTCCCTGCCTCCGACACTGAAGGCTCTCTGATGACCAAAGATCCACCAGGCTGGTGGTGGAAACGAAAAATGGTGGTCCCACTCAAGAGAGACGTTCCATTGGGGAGGATCCAGGTGATCTCAGGATTGGGTTTCCCCACCACGGAACAGTTCAGGGTCACTGTCAGTCCGTCAGTCAGCTGGACAGACTCGGCAGCCAAGCTTCTCAACTGAGGTTTCTCAGCAAGTTCTGTCACGTGAAGGTGCACCTGCAGTCGGGCCTCTCCTGCCTCATTGCGAGCAATGCAAAGAAGCTGGACAGAGTCACTCTTGCGCAAGGTACGTATGTCGAGAGTGCCATTCCGGTGGACCGTGATCCGGCTGCCATAGTAAGGGGCTGGGAGGACTATGTTCTCGGGCAGTATCCACATGACCCGTGGGACTGGTATTCCCTCAGCTTTGCAGTGCAACAGAATCTGCTGGTCCTTCGTGGCAGTCTCCTTTACGACACTGAATGGGTTTCGTAATCCGTTAATGACTGGTGCGGAAACCAGAACATCTAGACTGACCACTTTTCTGTCCATTCCTGCAGAGTTCCTGGCCGAGCAGGTGTAGTTCCCACTGTCGAACCTTTGGACCTTCTGAATGAGCAAAGTCCCATCGGTGGTGAGCTGGTACTTGTCTGATGCTGGGAGTATGATACGGCTGGTTGGAGAAAGCCAAGTGATAGCTGGGGTTGGTTCTCCTTTTGCACTGCAACTAAGGGATGCAGTGTCTCCGTAGGGCACCTGAATCACTTCATAAGTGTTGTTGCGAATAGTCGGTGCTGCAGCAACGACCTTGATATGGACCTTCATTTCATCTTTACCGATCTGGTTCTCAGCATAGCAGGTGTAGTTTCCCTCATCCTTCATACCCACTCCATTAAAGTAGAGGGTACCATTGTCAAAAATGACAAACCTCCTTCTGCGCACCCCGCTATCATCTGACTGCATGACACTATTGACCATGGTACCATCTGGAAGGCTCCATGTTATCTCAGGGTTTGGAAGACCTGAGGCAACGCAGTCCATTTTCAGATCCCCTCCATACGGTACCTTGTGGTCACTTAACTGCTTCTGTTCAATCTTGGCTGCTTTCATCATCACGGCTACCTTCAGAAGAATGTAATCATCACCCATTTTATTTCTGGCCACACACAGGTAGTCTCCCTGGTCCGTCTCCGTCACTGATTTAATGGTAAGTGTTCCATTGTTGTAGACCTTCATTCTGTGATCAAAGCTAGAAGAACAGATTAAGAAGAAGAAAGGTCAGCTTAGGAGAAAGGTACACAATGTATGTGCAATAATATGGAGTTTTGATTAAAACTGAATCTGGCTGTTTAAGAATATTAGGTACTAAACTTTTAGACAGTAGAAAATGTTTTGTTGGGAGTCTGTGTATTTGCAGGTCAATAAAATCTTAGTGTTCTAAAAATGTAACTTAATTTATCACTATATAAAAAACTATTGTCACCCTTAGACATATTCCACCCCTTGTAGATATAAAATGAAGGAAATATTTTAGTTTGCCAAAAACATCCCTACTTGGTATCGATTAGGGATGAGACATGATTTTCGAATAGTCGAATATTCGATATGCGTTAGAATATTGAATAGTTATTTCGAATACCGTTTTAGCCATATCTCACTCAAGGGACTCCGAAAAAAAACACGGAACAGAAATGAAGACGTTTCCTAACCAATATTGAATGTAATGCATTAATTCAGCCTGAAGGTGTCGCTAACAGTCAAACTCCCTACAGGCACGGCAGACTAGGCCTTCTTAGCTCATAGGCTAAAATAACAGAAGAAGAAACTTTACCGTGCGGCGCAGGGCCGGCTTCAGAGCGGATCTACCAGGCTGGCATCTAACTGACTGGCTATCTATCGTGAACTATAACGGCCCTGGACTTTTATTACCAGCTCGGCCGAGGTTCCAGGGGTGTGAGGCCAGCTCATAGGTGAGTTCCTCAGTGAAGATGTTTGTTTACTGTACTGTGATTTGGAGGGTTCAGAAAGAAAGAGAGAGAGAGATCATTCAAGACGACATTTTGTTTTAATGAGTCCTCATGTTTACCACAGAATTATGAATCAATAATCGCCTCAACACCACTTTTTTTGCATTTAATCTGTACAGAACACCCTAAGGAATCACCACAGGCTGCCACAGAACCTACTCTTCAGCTACCGGTTCACCAATGTCCAAAGCTAAAAACATGCTCCGCCCAGCGGGCCAAAATCGCACAAACAAACTCCCCAGCAGTTTTATCACAACCAGCCAGCTTGTATGCACTCATAAAGCAAAGTCTCATTATTTCCTTTTACTTACATTTAAATAAATGCAGCTCTGTTTGGATTTAGTCTCTTCGGACAGTCGCTCCTATTTCCCCTTTTTATTTGAGAACCAAATAAATTCTTATTTGCTGGACAATTTTTCCCATTAAATTCCCGGGCTCTATGAAACATTGTGGAGAGAAATTGAACCCGTATTAGCACAGGCACCGTATCTGGCTCTCTCCACTGATAGCTGGACCTCCACAGCAACTGAAAGTTACCCCTGGGTGACTGTGCACTGTGTGCAATGATTCTCCCTTTAACCTCCTAAGGCCCAAGCTGTTTTTTTACATGCATTTATTTTTCTAATTTGCTATTTGGGCTTATTGGAACCTATTTTGAAATAAAAACTAAGTATCATTTTTTGATATGATGTACTTTAGGAGAAAAATTATCTCCACATATGTGGATTCTTGTTCCAAATTTCCATAAAACACAATAAAGTCACCTTTGTGTAACAGAGTGAATTACACACTTGACCACAGTGTGTTAGACTCTTCTGACACCACCAGATGGAAGCCTAAGTGCCGACATACGTGTCCATAACACTCCCAATTCAGCAGTGAACACGATTGTGGATATAAGAGCTAAAATGTGCTGTCCGCTAAAAATCACATATGTGGACAGGGTTAAAGACCAAGATTCTTAAATCTATAACATCAGCTCCTGAGGACAGTGCAAACATCAGGGAGGCCAAGGCAGCCATTACACAGGACTTGGGAAAAAAGATATACAGAACCAGATCTTCTTGAGTACCTTCACAAAGCTACAGCCCTTAAATCACTGCTGTTCCTAAATGAAGACTGCTGTGACCGAGTCTACGATGATCTCATAAAATAAATTGTGGAGCATAAATATCAGGTATTTTATCGATTTTTAAATGATTTTCATATTCTTTTTATCTTGTTTTATTAAAATTTGACAAAATTACATATGCTTTTGGTTTAGAAATGCGTCGCACAATAATATTTTTTTTCAGTTTCAAGATGTGCAAGCAGAGGCATCCACAGAGAAAGAAAATCCATCCTCAACATCCCCTCCTCAAAAGAAGTCTGCCATGTCAGAAGTTTTTGGAGAGCTTTTCAAAGCAGAGTAGAAGACGAAGTCCTTTTCCAAAATGATTGAGGAGGAAGTCACATCATAAAGGACACATCACATCATACGTCATGTAGATGCAGATCCTTTTGGGTGGTGAAAAGTCAAAGTTCCCATATGTTGCAAAACTTGCACAACAGTATGTCAGTGTCCCAGGAACCTCTGTTGCAAGTGAGAGAGTGTTCTCCACCACAGGGGACATTGTCAGTGCAAGCTGTTCCTGTCTTGCTCCAGAGAACGTAGATAGGCTTATCTTTTTGCACAAAAACCTCACCATACTGGAATAGATTTTTCCCGTTACTAAACTGATTTTGCACTTTTATTTTACAGCTAATGTTGTCTAAGTTGTTACCATGTGTATCTAAAATTCAAAACGTTGATTTCATACATTATAGACAGAAAACATAGGCCTAGCTGATTTTTTGTAAATGGAACGTTTTGTCTGTTTATATAAAAAATAAAGAGTCCAAGGAATGATAGTACATTTTGTCAAAAATATATGGAAACTATAAATACTGTACTGTACCATAACCGTGACACAAAAACCGCAATACATACCGAACCGTTGGTCCAGTGTATCGTACAACTACAATTTTGCGCCAAACGTCGGATCCCATCGAAGTTGCTGCAACTTAGCGTGCTGCCAACTTGGAGAAGCCAAGATCTGTTCTTGTTTCCAGCTGTGTGTTTCTTTGTGTTCTCCATCCACCAACTCAGCTTTTCCACTCCAATTTCTGTGTTCTCCTTTTATTCTGACATGACACTCCCTCCATCTAGGCCAGTGGTTCCCAAACTGGGGGGCGCAGAGGGGTGCCCGAATGGGATAACTTGTGTAGTTTGAATTGGGGGGGGCTCATTAATGTTCTTATCTAGAAAAGGGGGGCCCTGCACAGAAAGTTTGGGAACCACTGATCTAGGCTATCCTTCTGTCTTTCCCTTGGGCACATACCAGGCCTTGAAAAAAGCAGTGCAAAAAGCAGAGCTGGGCTCAACAAAAGCTGTCCCGCTCATTCTCTTGGGATGGGCTGTATCATTTACTGCTGTTTGATTCAGTTCTGCATATGAAAGAATAATGTAGTGCTAAAACTAATAGACCACTCTTTTTATCAACAATGTCTTTCTCTACCAGCTCCTCCAATCATCCATACAGTCCTTCTTTACCGACTGCTCCAAATACACTTACAGAAATCCTATCAGCTCACACTGTTAGATGAAATGCACTGAAGACTTAATAAATTTATAGACAAGATCACCTTCTGAATTGTTTGTGAGCCATGATGTTTTAGATGTGTACCATTATTCATTTGTCTGCAATATCAGGTCTCCCTAATCCTGAAATTTTACCTGCTTCAACAGCTTACATTTTATAAATCAGTCAACAACAAAAAAATTAGTTGAATTACTGGGTTTAGAGCAGGGAACCTACTAAGCTATGCAGACCAGTGGTGACAGCATTGTGAAGAGTAAAACTGACTGCCCAGGGTTTCTAGGTGGAAGTGACCTTCAAGGCTTCCAGTGAAGAGACCTTTAATTACCTCAGCCGGAACCTATGAGAAATAGGTTGAGTACATTGCATCCGTTAAAAAGTATTGGAGGTTAATGTATTAGTGAGTCTTCTTTTTTTTCCATAGTACTGATACAATGAATTTCAAATACATTAAAGAGACTGCTTTTGTGAAGGGTCTAGAAATCTGTGGGATTTCCCTGCAGGTGCTGCACCAGGACTATGATTGATGACGACTTTGTAGGTGATTACATTATACCTTGGACATCCAAAAGGATGTGCTTTTTCATCCTAATGTATAATGCAAGCAACTTGTTGCATGGTGCTGGAATATACTAACATCCTCTTTCCCCCTTTGTGGCGCTATCCTCCAGTTGTGATGCCTTGATTGTAAGACCATGTTGTATTTTAGGAAGGCTGTTTACAGATACTCTACAGCACTGCCCTCTACAGGTCATATTAAATTCACTCCCCTACATTGCTTTTAGAATAGTTAGATATGACTTCTGGGACTGTTGGTACAATGATGTTGCCTCATTGTCATTTTGTTCTTGCTGTAGCAGTTTAAACTTTAAGCAAAAGCCTACAGTATTTGTCCTGTCCAGTGTTTCACTTCACTAAGATATATATTCTGGCTGTTGTGTGCAGATGTGAAAGGCCCACCAAGTCACAGATTCTCGTGTGGCCAGTCACCTTTCTGCGAGCCCAGTGTCTGGCAGAGGAAGTACTGCATTCTGACTGACAGCCAGCTTATTCTGCTTAATAGAGAGGAAGAGGTGAGAGCTCATGCTTTTTCACATTTTCTGTGTAGTAGTAGTACGTTATGTCCAGTTCTGTCCCTTTAACATTATAGTTTATTTTCCTATATTTCATTCTGATCAAATCATAATTAGTTATATAATTAAGTATGTTTACATTAGATTTGCATTTTATATCAGTATGTTGGGTTTACTTTTTATTGGATTAGTCATTAATCATGTTATATGTATTATTGTGTTTTTGTTTGCAGTCTTTTTGTATCAATCTCAGGCCTGCCAATTCCAGTTTGGCATGATTGAAGCATACAATGTCACCTTGAGGCATCTTCCTTTTCGTGTTGCTGTTTATTTTTTCAGTTTTTAACTAAATCTCTCCAAGAGATTTAAATAATTAGAAATTGTCTCTGAAATGACTCTTCCACCCTGCTGAGAGAGTATACACCCCAGTGACCTCAACTGCTTAACCCCTGACTTTTTCCCAGATGCCATCAGAGGTCCATGAGAGCCCCATAGCTGCTTCTTCCAAGGGTCGCAGTCTGAGGAGAACAGTCAGCGTTCCCTCTGAAGGGCAGCTCCTCGAGTATCCAGCAGAGGGAGCCTCTATGTTAGGTAAAATAAATGTACCATTAAACACTGTTGGAAAAATGACACAGCCAATAGTATTTGTCAAAATGTCACTGGTAGTAGACAATATTTATTTAAGTACAACAAACCTAGGCTTTTGGCACTTATCTTTGGCACCATTGACCTCTGTACTTACCTGGGGCGTTCAATAGTTTATCTACATGAGTATGAAAGAAAGTATGTTGAAACAAGTCTGGGCATGTGATGTGTCTGAAGGTCACACATGCACAGTTGTGGCTCAGTGCCAGTCTAACATTCTAAGAGACAGGTTGTCAGAAGAGTCCTCTCAGCAGGCATGCTGCTTCTTCATGACAATGCACCAGTTCAAATGGCATGTCAATCACAGGCTGCCATCCAAAAATGTGGGATCCAGCAGCTGAATCATCCAGCCTACAATCCTGACCTGACTCCCTCACATTATTTCCTGTTCTGAGTTTTAAAGAAATCTTTTCATGAACAGTGGTTTTCGAGTGATGAAGACTTCAAGGCTTCAAAGCTGTGAAGTCAAACAGATTTTTTTTCCCCCAAAAGGGTTAGGCCTTCCTGGAAAAGTGGGTGAATTGTATTGTTATAAGGGGACTATATTGAAAAGTAAAATAAAATATTTGAAAACTGTTTTCTTTCTTACTGAGGTAGATACATTACTGAATGCCCCTCGTAAGTTCACAAGAAACAGTGCAGTCTGAGGTGAAGGCAAAGAAAGAGGTTGTTTAAAATGCCTTTTATGTGGTTTTGCAAGTGAGTCGAAAGGCGTGGATTTTGCTTTCAGTGTATTTAGGTTAAGTTTATAATGATACAGCCGATATTTACTGTACTTGGTTTGGTTCCATTTTTTGTGCTTGTTGTCTCAGATTCCAGTAGTGATTGATGCATATGTGAAGAGGTGGCCACTGTAAGCTTATTGATGTATATGTGAAGAGGTGGCTTTGGAACGCTTCCTGTGTGGGGACGGTACCTTGCTTAGGGTACATCAGAGGTGCTTAGCAGTCTTGGGACTCAAACCCATGACTTCCTGATCACAGGGTGAATGCCCTAACCGCTAGGCTACCAGCTGCCCCAGAAAGAGTGAGCATAATTTGTTTGCCATCACACTTTCAGCCTGCTTGGTTTTGGACTCTTAATGTTAAAGACTAGAGGATTATTCATATGTTAATGTATACACATGTGTCTCCATCACCCCAGAGTGAGAGAGAGGAATGGGGTGTGCCCTTTCACACCAGCACAGATAAACCTCCTCACATAAAGCAATGAAAACTAACCCGTCTGAATCGAAGAACCATGTCAGCCCTGGAGCAACTTTACACTAGTTTATGTGCTTTGAAGGCAACAAATATTCAAGTAATGACAAAAGTATGTTCTATCTTTGATGTTTCCCTTTAATACCAGATTTAGATAGAGAAATATTGTTACATACTAAACTTTTAATTAGTACAACGATTTAATTCAATTCAGTACAATTTTATTTATAGAGCGTTTTTTACCACCAGGTTGTCACAAAGCAGCTTTACAGAGTCCAGGTCCGAGCCCCTAGTTAGTAAGCCAAAGGCGACAGAAGTGAGGAAATACTCGGGAGGAACCAAGACTCAAAAGGGGAACCCATCCTCCTCAGGTCAACCCAGAGAGAAAGGAATAATACATTTATGGCGATAAATAACGAGAGGGCCTTAATGAACAAGATTATAGACAGATAGGCCCTCTATTTTTCGTATATACAGTTTTTGTTTAGTAATGAACGTAACTGTTGGACCACGACGTTCTCTAAGATCTTAGATACAAATGGAAGGTTAGAGATCGATAGTTAGAGCCCTCGCATGGATCAAGGTGCGTTTTTTTTTTAACAGCGATTTAATAACTGGTAATTTAAAGGATTTCGGTAGATAACCAATACTAAGTGAAATAATTGCAGAAAGGTCTGTTTGTCTGACTGGATTAAAAGATGACAATTTTTCGACTACAGCTGAGATTTGAACAGTATCTGTGTCTGCTGAATCAGGTGGCAAAAGTGGTTGAGTCGAGTTTCTAGAATGAATTTCTTGCCTAATTATTTCTACTTTATTATTGAAAAAGTCAATGAAAACACCACTAGAAAGATTTGCAGGAACCTGTGGTTCTGCACCTCCCTGGTTCTTAGTTTAGAAATAGTACTAAACAAAACCCTGGGGCTGTTTTTATTAGATTCGATGAGAAAAACAGCCCCAGGCAGAGTGTGCTATGGTAAGTGCTTTGTTGTAGTCCCTAAAGCTCTCCTTCCAGGCGGTGTGGAAGGATTCCAGATTAGTCAATCGCCATTTGCGTTCTAATTTACGCACATTTTGTTTTAAAGCACGTGTTTGATCATTAAACCAGGGAGCCAGCTTTTTTACGCCTTAAAGTTGTGACATAGTCTAGTGTGGAGCATTCAGTTAGGTTATCTAGGTCTGCTGGACAAGATGGAGTGCCAAATGGGGTTGATATTTCTGGAAGATTCTCA
>JBBPCY010070061.1:0-12106 GCA_037974405.1 Brachyalestes nurse
GTAAATTATATTTTTCTTGATAATTTAGCTCTAAAATGCTAAAATATATATAAATATTGCCACAAAAAGGCAAAAAACGTTGGAGGATGTTTTGTAGTTTCCGCGTTGTTGTGGATATTTCCACATATTGGGGAGAGTTTGGCTCTGAGAAAAAATCCGCGTGTGCCTGAATCCGCGACTGCTGAACTGCGTAAAACTGAGGGATTACTGTATTGCTAACTACCTGTACAAAGCCACATCACACTCCAGCCTCTTCACTGCTGCCCTCAAAAAGCTTTTATACTTTTTTACCACCTTGTTTTTTGAAACTCTGAATGTTTTAAAGCTTTCAGAAGTTTTGAGGACTAGCATGCTAGTAACAAAAGTAAACAAAACAATGTGTACCTGTATGTAACCTGTATCGACAGTGTTCATGCATATATATATATATATATATATATATATATACATATATATATTCTGTTGTTTATGCCTCTCTTACTTTTGTACTCTGCCACTTGCTGCTGTAACAATGCAAATTTCCCACTACATCCCACTTCCAACTACACTATAATCTCTGAAGCTAAATCCCTGCTGCGATTACATCTGCTGCTTATCTCCAGGCTACCAATAAAAACATAAAAAAAGGGGCTGATGAACAATCTGTATACACTGATAATAATACACATTTATGGCGTATTGACAGAAGGCTCCACTTCTCTACTTTAAGGAGGAATTTGAGTTTTTTCGATATTTCAAATGGTCATATAGTTTAGACAATGTGTTCTAGACCTGCTCATGGTGTGGTGTTCCTTATTAAAGATTTAAAATTCTCAACTTTTCCTGCTATTTATTTATTCTGTTATAAAAGGCAGTGTTAAAGCAATATCAGTCCTTTGTGGTCTTTTGATACTGATAAATTGACCAGTCTTACTGGTCTGCTGATATATTGGTCAGGCCCTAGAGTCAAACAAGCAGAGTGATCTTTATACCATCCTGCTTTTGACACTAATATTAGCCTTGTGCTAGAACTGTGGTATTACTCTGGTGGTATCACCTACTATTTAAGTAGTCATCAAACCAGTGTCTCCATACCCTGCTAATAAGACAGAGGGAGGAATCTGAAGTAGCAATGCACCATTGACTGAGAAACCCAGACGAGACATTGGTCAAATCAATAATCCTGTGTTAAGGGCCTTCTCAATGTATTTATAGCTTGGTTTACAGTAATGCTTTCTCTCTATATTACAGGAACACACTGGGCTGTCATCTGAGATGCTGTGAGTGTGACCTCAACAACATCTGGCATATGTATGTGTGTGTGTGTGTGTGTGGAGAATGCTCTAAAACCACACAACATTCTGAGGTGATATAGCCCACCTGCCCACTCATTCCCCAAAGCGTCTCCACTACCCACAGGCATCCCATGACAAACAATGAGTTGGAAGCCATGGGGATTACCCCTGCTGAAAGAACAACACTAATATCGGTCAGAGTGTAATTTACTGGTACTTTTTCCAAGAGTACCCTGTGTTGGATTAGTCCTATTTCCCACAAATTAAATCTCAGTGGAGCCTTCTTGATGGTCATAAACCATATGTTAGGAATAAGGAGAGACCACAATGGACTACAAATATGGCCTCCTTACCAGTGCTGTGGATGAGATGGAGGACTACAAAAGAAGGCCTGTGCTGTTCAGCCTGGGTGACGAAGGGTCACATTTTCTGGCCGAAGTGGACCAAAGCAGGGGCCTGTGCCAGCCATGGGCACCCTGGACTTTTGGGTCCTTACGCAGGGTCAAGGTCTTCAGCTTTCTGTTTGGTATTATAGCCACATTTCTCATCATGGCTTCCTACGTCCTGACGAGAGAACAGAAAGGCCTGCTTCTCACACCATCCCCTTATCACTTCAGGGTCATGTCTCAGTCATTAAACCTGTCCTCAGGAAAAGACTTTGCTGGATTGAAGGAGGTGGTGAGGAATATTGTGGCCAAAGTGGAGTTTCATCAAAGACAAGTGCCTAATCTAAAGGAACTAAGTGAAAGAGAACCTCAAGTAAGTATCTACATTTCACTAAAATTGGACACCATATCCTGGTATGAAATTATAAATAAGGGTATTGCTTATGTAATTATTAGATCATGAGTGGTAATTGTGCCCATTACCCCAACTGTAGCTTTAGATATAATCCCAATGAACCCAACAATGAAGGACAACTGGTTTTTATACAATAATAAAAAAATCTAATTAATTACAAGCTCTCTGATTAATGAATCTAAATTAATCGCACACATTTTTGGTAATGAACATTAATGCAAATGAACATTACAGGCTTTCAATGTCTCTTTTATTTAATAACTGTTTTTGCACTGTTTACGTACAGTAATGGTCACAGAAAAAAAAAAATATGACCTAATACACTGAGGGGGAAAAATGCTTTAGCAAAAACAATGAATTTACTAAACACGTTTAGTAAACAAGTGATAGGTCTATGGGCTGCAAAACATGTTCATGAAGTTATTTGCACAAAAACACTCTCACATAAAGAGATCTCACCAGCTCTATTCTTGACAGTTTCAGTCCCGTTCAAAATGAGCCGTTTAAGGGGCCCTTTTATGCAAATAAGCTGTTGCTGGCCACGCCCCACCAATCCCATGCTTAGGCTCCGCGTTTACCACACGTGAAAATGGCAGAAAACAGAGCCGCTATCCAGCCCTACATGTTCGACCCCGAGTCGGACCCAGGGCAAGATGAACACAACACTTTGCCTGTAGCCGTAGCTCTCAGCGTCTTATGCATGCTCGTAAAACCAGCAGACGAAAATGGCGGATCTTCAACTAATCTAGTGGGTAGAGCAGTAGTCAGAGAAATCAGAGAAAAATTACACGTTATTTTGCCTCCGATTCATTCATCGAAATTAACATGCTAAATAGACACCCCTAATAAAAACGCTAACTCTCAGAAATCTCCCATTCTACATGTTGATACGTTTTTTAATGGCGAATGTGAATACTCATGTTGGAACTCCTTGGGCAGACGTTTTTAAAAGGGCCATTGCCATATCCTTAGAACAATACCAGCAAGACACCCATGGTAGGTGACATGTTAGGTGTATTGAGTTTGTCTCACAACACTGAAGTAACAAGGCTAATGTAGCTAACAAGCAATGGAAGCTTACAATGGAGGCTAATGGAAGTCGCCCAGAAGCATTGTGCAAAGAACAGATCTATAAAAATGTATTTAAAAGTATGTTGTATAGGCTAACAACCAATTCTTAGAGGCTTTGTTGTAGATAACAGTAGATCATAAAGAGTTAGAAGATACATCTTTCATTATCATGAACACTTTTCCTTGACCAGGATATCATTGGTGCTGGCGTCTATCACAGTAGTCGCAGAACAAAAGGCAGAGAAACTCGCTGGACAGGTCGCCACTCACACAACACACAGACACACACAATCACACGCAGGGACAATGTAGCAACTCCAGTTTCCCCAACACGTATGTCTTTGGACTGTGGGAGGAAACCAGACTACCTGGAGGAAACTTGCAGTCGCTGCTTGGTGACTCTACCCACAGCGCTGGCCTTAGATATATGGAAGCAAGTTTATTTTATATAACTCAACAACATTTTGGCCATTTAGGCAGTGTACATGATCCTTACTGGTGGCTTTTAGTTTCCAGTGCAAAAGTAAAGAGGACAAAGAGGAAAACTGTGTATATTTGACTTGACCCGAATCATCACATTAAAGGGAATTGTTTCAAAGCTAAAAATGATTTTCTCTCTCACAGCTGTTCTCTTTGATCCCTCGTAAATTCCTTCCCTACCTCAAGAATCCCTGCTGGTATGAGGAACACACTGGGAACAGCACATTAGACCCATACAAGCGGAACTTGTACACCCTTTACTCCAAACGCTTCCAGGCAGTATATGACCACCTGCGCAGCGCTTTTCAGGAGCACCTCCACCATCACGCAGGTAGAAGCTACCGCTTCCGCTGCCTACCCTACTTCTACATCATAGGCCAGCCCAAGTGTGGCACCACAGATCTCTATGATCGGCTTCGGCTGCACCCACAGATCCGCTTTACCACTATGAAGGAGCCGCACTGGTGGACAAGGAAGAGGTTTGGTAAGTTGAGGCCTTGAAATATGGCCTTGTTTTAGAGTGGTGTAAAATCAGCAGTACTAAATGTCCTCCCACAGAGTTTCTAGATGTTGCCAGAGCGCTGTTGTACGTGCTGTGTGATTATAGCATCATAACACTTACATTTTTTTTAACCTGTAGTATTCTGTACCATTGCATTTTTCAACCTCTTCTGACAGAATTCATTTGACATACTTCAGGTGTTTGTTGACATTCTCTTACTACAGTAAACACCTAATACAACCATTTGGAATCCCTACATTTTGACTGCTAGCCTAACAATTAACCTACATGCTAATAAATACATTGTAGCTTTAGTTAAACAGTGATTTGCTGAGTGTAAAAACTGTTGTTATAAAAAATGACTGCTTATTACTGTAAAAGCCATCTCAACCCATGATGCAAACAACTGCTGTGTTCATGGGGTGCATGACTTCATGACTTGCATCTTCATGCGATGGCTAGGCGAGGTCCCATGTCCAAAATGCAAGTTATTAGCAGTGCCTGAATGTATGTTTCAATATTGTTTAAAATAGCATTCTTAATTATTGTTAATTATCTGAAGTTTCATATTGGTGCATTTGGACTTCCATCAATGCCAAAAAATACATGAAACTTCATCATCCAAACAGTATACTGACTGGGGTCTAGAAAAATAAAACACTTGGCATTGTAATGTGAATTTGGTATTCATAACCAGTGCTTATTTTTGCCATTTTTCCATCTATTTCCCTTCGCTTAGATGATGCCATGCCGCAGGGGGTAATAGCCATCATTTTACCTTTTGGCTTCCTTTGATGTGTTCTTTTTCTTCTTCAGGTATTATCAGGTTGAGTGAGGGTTTCCATAACCCTTATCCTCTGAAAGACTACCTGGACCTGTTTGATCAGGCAGCTTATCAGATTCAGGATCTGTTGGATAGTTCCTTTGAGGGAAATGGCAAGACGGACATCATAATTGGTAAACTTTCAGACGAACGCTTAGATGGTGTTGAAATGCAGAACCCATTGAATTGTCAGTCAGATGCAAATTCTGTGGACTTCGTTGTTTTAAGATATGAGATCTGGGTGGGCAGTCAAAGAAGGGAAGTTTATTGCTTATTTGAATGTGTTGCCCTTCAGTCAAACTCATATTCCTACTATGAGTCACATCATATCAAGTACATCTTGTTATAATGGCACTATGAAAATTAAGGCATACATCAAACAGATCCTCTCATAGACAATTCATGGGAGTCCTCCACTCCGTATGCTTCTGATCATCAAACATAAGACCATATCAACTCAAATCGAGCAAAATGTAAAAAAAAGAATGTTTTGATGGATACCGGAGGGATTCATATCTGTGTATGTCTGTGATTGACAGGTGAGGCCAGTGCATCCACAATGTGGGATAACAATGCATGGGTTTATTTCTATGACAACGGAACAGGAACAGAGCCTCCAGTTCTTGTACAGGACTTTATTCATGCAGTCCAGCCAGACGCCAGATTTATAGTGATGCTCAGAGACCCAGTAGAAAGGTAAAACACATATCTAATAGAGCTGTGACAACAATTTGATATATCAGGAAAATAATCAACAATTATTGATATTATCAGTATTCTAAATGGCTATGTTACAGTATGAAAACAGACACATTAACACTATCACCCCAGGGCTTATAGCTGATTGTGATTTGCTTGCTTCTTTTAATGTTCAGAGCATCAAGGCGATGTCCTCCACACCTTCAGCTGTGATCCAGTGATCGACTTTTTTCGCCTGTGAAAAGATCTGACACTATCTAAACATTAAACTAACATCAGATTAAAAATACTGTTTGTGATAGAGTTGTCCCTATTTAGCCTGTCACCTTAACACACAGGGCTACCCACTGCTGTGTGTGTAAATGAAGCAAAATCAGGACTAAATATCACTTTTTAAGAAATCGTAAGTGATCCCAGCCCTACCTAATAGATCACACTATCTAATAGAATTGTCTTTAAAGAAGTATTCTCTTTTCCTTCACCTGGAAGATTCTGAATGTCTGGAAGTGCAGGCCTGCACTTTCAAGACTACATATTCAAATTAAATTTAAAAAGGATCAGGTTTCGGCAATATTTTCAGTAAACTGAACTGAACTTATTATAACAAAAAACTGTATTACGTTCTGTTAACTAAAAACCTATGTTAAAACACCTTTTCTTCAGCAGTGTACCTGTGTAATGAGTAATTGTGCTATTATCTTAAAACATTGTTTTGCGATAGGCTCATTATACTGAAAAGATTGGTGATAAACACATTAGACCAGAGATCTCTAGTCATATCTGCCCTGTGTGGCTCTAGGTTTTCAAACCAACAAAGCAAGAGCTCCTGCTTGAAGACCAATTGATTAAACAGGAGGAATCAGGTGCACTCCTACTCGTGTGAAAAAAGATGCAGGCATGCTTGCATAATGGCTAAATCTTTATATTTCTTCTAACCACATACTCCAAAAAGTGTCTGACACCTGTGCACAAATGACTATAGTTAGTGTCAGACTATTAAACACTGCTAAGAGGTTGTTAAGGCTTCTGTTTTGCGTGTGTGTGTGTGTGTGGTATGTATGTGTAGGCTTTATTCAGACTATCTGTACTTTGGTATGGCCAATAAGACCGTAGAGGACTTCCATGAGCGCGTCTCTGAGTCCTTGCAGCTGTTTGAAGTGTGCCTGGCCGAAAGATCAGTGCGATCCTGCATCTACAACACCACCCTCAATAATGCCATGCCTGTGAGTATGCAACCCATTCTTTTGGGAGCAGTAGTGCCAAGGTTTCATTTACATGACTAAACAGTTCATATTATATATCATCATGTTATTATTATTATTATTATATATATCATCATGTTATGACTGTTTGTTACCCACATATGCACTTTTTATGCAGTTGTTAGCCAAGAAAATTTTCCTTATGTTTGGTGGGTGAAGTTTGCTTCCTTAGTTTTGTACTGCAGCTATGAGTCTAATGTAGCTAACCAGTCATAAAAGCTTATACCCCTCCAGTTCATATACTGTTATCTATAAAATGGATCAGATTCACAAAAGATGCATAGGTTTGTCCATTTTAATAGAAATGAGAATGCTCTACTCATCAGAAACCACATAATTGATATTACTTGTTAACCCAAGTTTACACAAGTGAGGCAAGTGTATATTGATAGAGGCATGAAGTGCAGGACACTGATGAATGTGGTTAAATAAGCTTATGTTATTATGCTAGATTTTTCCTTTTTTTCCCATTTATGGCTTTTGTGTGCTTTTATGTGATTTTAAGTAATTGTATGTGCTTTTAAGTGTGGACAGTTTGGTTTTCCATGACATGGGTGATTTTTAACCTCACTCCTCCAGTGCGAGACGAAAGAATGAAGAAAAAACATGATTTTTCACCAAATTGTTCATTTAAAGGCGAAAATCAAGTCTAAGCAACTTTGATGAGAACAGAAAGCAAAATTAGAAAATGAACGTTATATTCAAAGTAAGTTGAATAAACCATTACTGTTTAGAACAGAGTGCTGCGATACCTGTAGCTAGACTTCTCCTTAGGCCTGGTATAAGTCAGCTTTAGCCGGAATGGTGTGATCTATACAGAGCTACCAGGTGCAGGATGGTTGATTAGATATTTCTGCAGGGTAGATGAGATCGTGCTGGTTTTTGCTCAGATCAGGACCTTCCATCTGCAGAGAGGAAACAGAGTGCTGGGAGCTACACCAAGGATTAGTCATGCCTGTTTCTTGGTTCAGTGAATGAACGCCATTTACTCTCTCTCTGGAATAAAAAAAACAAAACATTTATCTACTTGCAGTGTAAGCTCTGGGTGAAATATAAGGGAGGTATCTGAGCCCGTTTTGCTTTAAATTATAGTACTAATGTGTGGCATGAACACTTCGATTTGTCGAGGATAAGGACGAAGAAAAGCATGTAACTAATGGCAACTGGAATCAATGAACTTCAAGGCAGTTTCTTATACGAGTTCTCAGGTCCCTCTACTGGTCAGTCAGTTAACTGAAGTTCCTAAACGTCATCCACTCACAATCAGCAAATGCATGAAAATCTTGTTTTGTTTTCTGAAATAAGTTGTATCACTGCAAACGTTTCGGTTTACCAGCTTCAGAACCATGTTGCAAGTGTCATTCTGGATTTATATTTATCTCCTGAGGTTATGAGCACTTATTCCAGTGTTGTTGCAGACATATAGCTTTGTTTATTAGACTAGTTATATCATCTGGCTTTTTCTTTCACGTCGGGCGTTCATTATATCCACCCATTGTTTTTAAACATGGCTGCATACTGACCACAGTACCAGTAGCAGGAGCAATAGAAAGGCATTAAGGATGCCTAGCAATTTGTTATGAACTGAGATTTGTGTATTCTTTCTGAATGTAATTATTAAAGTAATATTAAACATCTTTTTGTCAGTCTTCTTACATTGCTGAAAAAAACACTAACTTATGGAGTATGGTATAATAAATGGAATGCCATTTTAGACATTAACCCCTAGAGGCCGTAATTATCACGGCCGATAATTCGTGGCCATTATTATTTCCCATTTGTAGTTCATGGAACGAGATGAGAAGTTCGGTTGACGATGTGGATTCTGAAGCTAGACCACAATTGTTTTCATAGCTAGAAATACTTAATGATGATTCAAATTCGATGAAAAGTTAATTTCAGAAGTGCAGACATGTTAATGTAGTTCATTGTGTAACAGTTTTCTTCATTTCTGTGGATTAGTGCACAATTGATACCAGGAATTCAGTTTAAACATATAGTGAACTCCTGCATTTCCAACCCAGTGAAAAGTGTACTTCTCTGAAATAAAGGACAGTTAAATAATGTATAAGAAAATGTTAAGCCACCAGAAACAAAGCTGACTCTGAGGCCAGCAGGGAGCTCATTCTAGCTCAGCAGTTTTACTCGGTGGTGTGTTTTTTTTAGTTTTGTTGCAGGTGCTGCAGTTCTGTCTGTGTGTTTGTGCAGGTGAGGCTGCAGGTGGGGCTGTACGTGGTCTACCTTCTCGACTGGCTGAGCGTCTTTAGCCGAGAACAGATTCTGGTCCTGAGACTGGAGGATCACGCGGCTAATAGGAAGCACACTATGCACAGAGTTTTCGACTTCTTACATTTAGGTGCGTTATCATACCTACCTCTGTGACATTTTAATATTTGTTGCACCCCTGACTCGCCATGGGTTCGATATCTTATTCAGTTTTTTACATTATAAGAAATAGAAAAGTAGCAGCAGAACACATGCTAACCAGGATAAGGATTAGAAACCTTGCGCACTGCCAGTCAAAACCAATTCATATTCATCAAATCATGTCAGAACATTAAGCTATGAAGCAAAATATACTGCTGTTTGATTTAAAAAACAGACACTTTTTGTACTTTAGTCCTCTTCACAGAAGCCATAAAATGCAATTTCACACTGTTCTGGAGATTAGCCTTAAAATAGATTTATAATTTAAATAATTTTGTTGAATATTTTTAATGAAAATATCTGAGGAATTAATTGTCATTACACTAGTGGAATGGCCAATACAAGGCCTGCAGAAAAGGATCAGTGAAATCAAAGTTTACTGTGAACGTTTCAGAAAGGCGGTGACCTGTTGCCTTAAAGAAAAAGAAAGTCTGAGTGTATTTCAGCTGAGTACCTCAAGGATTTTGTATGTTTCCTTTGACTCTGCAGCACCACTCACCCAGCAGAAGGAAGCAGACATCACTAAAAGCCCAGCGTCCAACACCAGGAGGCCGGCCAATCGGAACCTGGGCCCCATGCTGCCCGTCACAAAGAAGATCCTGCAGAGCTTCTATGGACCCTTCAACCAGAGACTGGCCCAAGTGCTCCATGACCCAGCCTTTCTGTGGACACAGCCGTAGTGACCGCATTGACTCACGTCAAATCTGGGAATCACCACTGGTGTACAATTGTCTTTTTCACTGAAAAATGCCAGGTCTGGAAAAGCTAAACCAGGGGCCAAATTTCTTGAAGAATCTTTTTATAATAATGGAAAGTACATTCACTTCTTTCTATATGACTTTATCTTGGCTGGTCCAGATAGTGACACTTATAGTATGTTGCATTTTACCCCAGCAGCAGGATTCTGCACGAGGCCAAATTTCACTGACGCCTCGGTGATGACGACGTGATGATTATCGGAGAGTTCAGTCAGCGAGCTGCTAGTTTATGGCAGATTCTTGAGGGATGAAGAAAAAGAACTGAGCACTCAGTCATTCTTACCCACTTCCTATGAGCTGTCAGGGACCAGCTTTTTATCTGATTAGCAAGCTGCCAAAATCCATCCTGTAATATTTTCTTTCTCCAAAGCCAGAGATGACTCAGTGGTCACAGGCCTGGAAAACTCGGGAAATAAAAGCTGTATATGATTCATGAGATAGGATTCATTTGAAACTGAAGATACATAGATACAAGGACAACATCAGAGTAAGTCTTGAGTCATCGTCAGCAGTGATCGGAATGATGATAATGCATATTTAAAATTCTCCTGCTGGTCACTGTTGCAGTAACAGCCTGAGGGACCTACCTATTTATATGCATTTTTGCCATTTATTTTTATACGTTTGTTATTTAATTTCTTTAAACCTTTCCAGTTCATTTTTGAAATATGTTGAAAGGCTTTTGTCTGTTCAGTTATTGTTCAGTTAAGTCTATTTCTATAGTTTGGCCTTGGGGAGAGTTGGGGGAGAGTAGGGCACAAACAATTGCAGGCTAAAATGCAACAGATATTTTATGGCATTAAATATGATTATAATTCTAATAAAAGTAGCTTTTTTAGAAGAGTTTTGTCACAGAAGTGAGACCTGTATTATCTCAATTTCTCTCTTGATAGCTATGATGGAGAGCCTGTAACCAGGAATGTAGGATTCAAGTCTAGACTTAAGGCACTTTTTCTCGTACTGTATTTGCACTCAGACTCAGCCATCGCTCTCTAAATATTCTAGTTGGTCTTCTCTCTCCTTTAATAAACAGGGTTTCTGCGAGGAACATTTTTCTGTGGCGGCCAACCCTGAAAAAATGCCTGGAAAAAAACAAACAAAAAATATCAAACGATGAAATGAAAGCTCCTGCAGCGGTTGACAAAATAACTACTTAAACAAAGAAAAACAGCTGCAATGGTCAGAAAACTGTTTAGTCAGAAAACAAGCACTGGTTTAATATTCCAGAATTTGTCTAAAATCGACATTATCATTGGACGCCTGGTAACCAATCATATGCCTGCCACTTTTTTGTGTTCTGGGCATGCTACATCCACACTCATCATTTTCATTTCAACCACAGCAAGTGAATCAACTCATAGTACCAAGTACTCGAATTAAAACTTCACTTGTGTTTTGATCACAGTAATAGTGGAAATGACCAACTCACATTTGAACTTGGTCTTGACTTGGACTTAAACCTCTCTGGACTCGACTAGTCCTGGATTTGGACTCATCAGGACTCTTGACTACAGCTCTGCCTGTAACAAAGCAGGAGTCTTCACAGTTGTTTATTTCACTCTGCTTCCTTTATATTATTTACATATGCTGATTATTCTTTAATAATATTCAGATTATCGGTAAATTTGTTTTCTCTACACGTGTTGTCCTACACGTGCCCTGCTCTCACAAACCACAAAAAATTAACCTCATACCACAAGACATTGTGGTGGGTCCCATGGAACCCCTATTGCATTGCAGGCCTCTATTTTGAAGCAATAAAAAAACTCATTGTAAAAGGTAGCAGTACAGCCTCTACCTGGGAGGGTTAGTTATGCAGTAGTCCAGCTTCGTCTCCCAGTGCAAACAATTTGTACTTCTCCACCTAAGTTCAAAGCTTTTTTAGACATTTTTATGCACACATCATCATTTACATCTAAATTTACGGCGTTCAGCAGACGCTTTTATCCAAAACGACTTCCATTCCCTAACTACAGGGGGCAGTCTCCCTGGAGCAACTTGGGGTTAAG
>JBBPCY010070071.1:0-12105 GCA_037974405.1 Brachyalestes nurse
ATCACACACACTCACACACACAATCTCGACCTCAACTTGTACTGACACTGAATCAATGGGCAATCAAGGCTCAATTGATGGTCAGTCCAGTGTGGACTGAGAGAGAGAGAGAGAGAGAGAGAGAGAGAGAGAGAGAGAGGACCCATCTGCAGTGTGGAGGTTTGTGATTTTGGGAGACAATGCTAAACACGTGGCCAAAATAAACGTGCTCCTGCTGGGGGAAGACTTCACCAGGAGCTGTCTGCTCTCTACTTGCACGCAGACAGACAGACAGACACAAAATACAAATCACACAAATGAGTAATTTCTTAGATCAGCTTGTAATAAAAATATTAATCTCATCCAGAAATCAGCTAGGTTATAGCTCTATAAGTGACAGACTTTATGTCCAAAAGTAACCAGACACTTCTAATCAGTTACTTTAAAGGGCATTATTGCTGACAAAGATGTTCTCTTATACACACAAAGCTTAATCGGCACTGAAAAGCCTTGCCAAAAGAAAAGGAATCTCTGAAGCAGCTGCATGCGCCTTAGATCGTCAGGCCCAAATTCTGTACCATGTCTGTGCTTTTAATGGAAAGTCACTGATGAAACTGACTTTTTGGGCCATATGTTTTGATTAATTTAAAAAATTCTTCATACCTGTGCTCAACGACGTTCAGAAAAAAATGCACATCACTGGAAATGTAAAACTTCAGATTTGGACCCTAATGGATTAAAGAGTAACCAGGTGTTTAAAGAGAAAAATAATATAACATACAATAACTGTGACAATATTTGCGGCAGTACTACAGCAAAACAGCCACATATGTTTGGCTCCTTGTGATCTCAGCACTTTCCAGTGCTCAAACCTTACAACTGTTTGGGGGCCTTCACATCCCAGTGAGGAACACACTCTGATGAACAAAACACAAAAAACCCAAATACATCAGTAAGTCTGTTTAATTTTAAAACAAATCTTCTGGGTTTTTTTTTTGTTTGTTTGTTTGTTTATTTTTTTTTAGAAAATTGACATTTTAATGAAGGCATGTGCAATTTTTTATTGGTCAGAACACAAGGACATCACACACGCGCACACACACGAGAGGCCGTCTGCGTGCTGGATATAGTTTATTTGTAGTCTGTCGTCACCCTTGACCAAAAGCTTGTCACTGTCTCTTTCTCTGCCTCATATACTCTCTCTCACACACACCCACACACATGCATAGAGATTTATTTTAAACAGAGTCAGGACATAAAGTCATACATAACTCAGTTCCATTTTTATTTTTTATCCTTCCCCAATCCCTCGTATGAGACAAATCTAATATTAAAAAATACAAGACAAATCTAATATTTAGTGAATAATACATTCTAACACAGTGTTCCCAAACCCTAGTAGTGGAGACCCACTGCACATTTGTGTTTCCAAGCTTGGAGTGTGGAAGAATAGAAAATGCTCAAGTGTGCAGGGTAGGTGGGGGGAATCAAGTAGGGGTCCTGCAACAAATAGGGTCCTGAGCAAAAAAAGCTCAGGTAAATATTTAGTCAACCATGACATCCTGTCTCACTGGTATATAAAAACATATAAATGGTTATTGTTCATAGAAGCATTTTTGATCTAATATTTTATGACTGTGTGCTACAGTATTTTTTCCACATTTAGTGGGTTAATGTCAAATCAAGCATTACTTTAACCAAAATAACATATGGACTCTTGTGACTTACTGTTTTATGCCTTGGACTGTTTGTGAAATTGCCCAAAACAATGGAAAGTCATTCAGTAGTGTTCCATGTTAGAGAATTTGGTCTCTGTATCACCTTGCATTTATACCCCAGTGAAATAAATATTCATGGATGACTGCAGGTTCCTGAATACTGGCATGGATTTAAGAAAAATGAGAAACACAAATAGGCCTGCTCTAATCATTAAGGGATTTTGTTTAATTAGATTAACTTTACTTCAATTAAAGGCTTTTTCATGACTCATCTTTAACAGAAAAGAAGTGGTTTTGCTCTTTCAGTAAAAAAAAATCAGATTATTTCGTTGGACACTGTAGGACACTATAGTACTGTTTATTATAGTACTGTTTATTTTTCTCCAGTTTTCCTACAAAGTCAGAACACCTTTTATCTGACAATGTACAGACATACACTCTGGTATACCATACACATGGTGTACCAGTTCAGCATGAGGACAGAAACACTGCTTGACACCTTTCTTTAGCAGGTTTTCACCAAACAGGTTTAATTCTTCTGCTCCTCATTCCTTCAGTTTCTGCCAGTTGGAGTTTATAACACAGTGCATCTTAAAGACCGACACACTGACTCACCGGCCCACCTTCCACTCCAGATCTCACAGAGCAGCCAGTAGGCTTAAGTGTCAGTAAGGAGGGATGCAGGCGGACTTGATTCACGTGGCCTTGGCAGCACAGGGCATAACGGCCGCTGTGGATCTTACAGTAGCGCCGATGCCTGAGGTGCCAGCTCTGACCTACATGTAGCATTAGTGCCGCTCGGCTGGAGAGGGCACTGATGGATGGGGCTAGAGATGCCCTCTATAAGTTCAGCCAAGGACTGGACAGGCTTAGTGACCTACATTTATCTTAAAAGGCAAGAAACAGAACTGCAGGGGCAGACAGGAGGGAGGCCGTGAGGTCAACGATGAAAACGCATACACACACAAAAAAAAAAAAAGACAACTCATTTCCCCTCTCTTACCCCAAATATCCTCAATCAGCCAAACTGTTTGCTGACCAAGATTAGCTTCTTAAGCTTGGCACTGTAGCTACAAGGCTAATAGTGCTAACGAGTAATGGAAGCCAATTAGCACCAATTAGCATTGTGCAAACTCCATGTCTACATCATCTCACTCTTGCCTCAAACCACATGGAGTTGTTAAGTAATCTCAGATAGACTTGCTTATGTGGTTTCTCATTTCATAACATGCTGGAAAAACAGAGACAGTTTCAAAGACAGCAATAAATGACACCACTGGTTGTTTACTACCTGTAGTTTACAGACTTAGAAATAGAAACAATCTCTAAAAAAGAAGAGCAGTTTGTGGAATTGTGGGAAATGAAGTGAAAGAGATGCAGCAGCAGCTGGCCTGAAAGCAAATGAGGCATCTTGCTAACTAAACGATCAATTAACACGAGCATTAGCATGACCTCTGCCATTTTCAAAGCGAAAGCCCAAGGCCAACAAACAAAGCCAAACTACGAAACGACCCAGCATGCAATTCTCAGAGCGCCTTCTGCCCGCTCTGCGCTCGGACTGGCCGAGAGCCTGCGTCCCGTCAGTGCTCCCGCGCAAAGTGATCAGAGAAGGAAGGTCGCAGTTGAGTGAAGTGTTGCCAACTGGATTCAGACATTTTTGTGAGCGCTTGTTTATCTGCTTCTCAATATCCTCCCTGACTCATCCCTCTTTCTTCTTTGTCCCATATTCCCTCTCTCTGTCTCCTTCTCTCTGATCTTCAAAGGCGGGTCCAGTCAGGACAGCGTAGCTCCGAGCATCTCCACCCTCATCCAGACTCTCACGGGCTGAGGGGGAGATTTATGGCCAACAGACAAAGAACAGCACACCTGCTCAGAGACAGCTAATGAACATGAGCTCTCACACACACACACACACACACACACACACACACACACAGAGTTATAGTTACTATGGTAAGGCTGAGAGTTCAAAGACCTTTTTACACTCCAGCCACCTGCTCGCTGTGCCCAGCCACCTGGACATTCAGCTCACCAAAAACCTGCTCCGTGCTTCTCTCTCTCTCTCTCTCTCTCTCACACACACACGTACACACGCACACACAGCAATTTGAGAATATTCCATTAATGAATACATATATATTTGCCCTGTGTTCGATTTAATAAATATTTGGGGTTCAGACAGCGATGAATGCTTTTGACTTTTTGCCATAGTATCACGACCTTTACGATTCTACAGCTGGTATAAGCTGAAATAAAAAAAGTGGTGTCCCGCTAACCCTGGCGTGATCCTTTTTCATTTTCAAAATGTACATTTTTACCTTTTTTATATGGAATATAGGATTTTATGATAAGATGGTGATTGTTTCTTTTTTTCAAGATTATAGGAGCTACACTAACCATCATCAGTTACCACACTATTGTTATCATGCTGAAAAATCCATGTGAGTCCCTGTCTAAACTTTGTAACTGTAACAAAGCAAAAATCAATAGTCTTGTCCTAATCTGCTGTAGTTCTCAACTGCACAGTTTGGACGTAGACTACCGCAGAGAGCTGGACTGTTTATGAATCAAGCCAGGCAAACTGACTGGAGACACTGTTACAGCACATTTTAATGTTTGGCTTCACTTTCACACATATTAAGGATGTTAGCATTAAGATCATATGGAGTATAAAAAATCTGCACATTTTTAGACATATGAGAGTGTTTACAAAAAAAGGTGACACTCTAATTTTCACTGAACTCAGCTTTGAATCTCTCTTCTTAAACTCTTAACCTTGAAGACCACCTACAATCATGGAATTTTGGTTGACAATGGTCATACAAACAAATGCAATAATTTCATCGATTTATTTGTTCTTGCAGCTATTAAAGTGTAAGCTTAAGTGGCCAAATGAGCTGATTAGCAAATGCATTTGTTGAAGCCCCAAATGATGAAAACACATCCAATTTAATTCTGTTTGTTTTTCCATAAATCTATGATTATGAATGCCAACAACTGCGGAAAATATCTGCAATTAGCTGAAATAATTGCAAATCAGGCAATTATACAACGACTGTGACCGGCCCAAACTCCCACTATTCTCTACTTCTAAAGCACATATTTGACATAGTACTTTATTTACAGTAGTTACTGAATGTCACATTTTAAATGAGTAACTGAATAAAGAAGTACAAGAAAGCACACCAGTTTTAATGTAGGTTTAATGTAGATACAGTAAAGAAAGGCCTCCTGAACTGAAGGGGAATAAACCAGGAGATGACAGGACAGGCCCACAGAAGAGAGACAGTGGAGCCTTTTGAGGCCTGTGGGAAACGGCAGAGATCAAAAAGAAAAAGAAGTAATGGCAACGGGTGGCACGTAAAAGGAAAAGCCTGTTATTTCTCTTTTACTCCTTTTCCCAGAAGGTTTCCAAAACAAAAGCCCCTCGACCCCTGCAAAATGACCGAGCCTCCGGGCAGGGAGGAGTCCTGACCGACCACACACACCCACACACTCCCTAACCTACAGTCATAAGTCAAACACCCCAAGCTCCCAGAAACCTGCAGATGGGTAAACCACACATGTTCCACAGACAGTTGCCGGAGCAACCGCAAAAACACACCAATTTGAGAAAAAGAAGAAAGACCTGGCTTAGTGTGTTTCTCTCAGGAGAGAGAGAGAGAGAGAGAGAGGTTGTGTGTGTGTGTGTGTGTGTGTGTGTGTGTATTTTGCACAGCAGACAGACTGGAATGCAGGAAATGCACATTCAAGACTTCAAAATCATATTGCTCTAGGGAGTCTGAAGTGATTTAACTAAGCTCATTTGAAGTCTCTCTCTCTCACACGCATAGTGCGCACCCCCCCCCCCACAACTAAAACGCACACAAACACTCTTCAGGATGCACCAACACTGTCTCTATTAAGAATGTATCAGGATTAATTTTATAAGTTGAACTAATAATATCTCTTTCTCTACTCACAAACACTAATCTGTTCTCAATTCAAAGCTAGAACACACTTGACTGCTTTCAATAAGCTACAGAAGAGATAACTCTTCTTTGTCTAAAAAAGACAAAATTCATTTATTTAAACCACCAATATCTGTGATGTCTGAGGGCCACTGGACGCCACTCAACTGTCACTGACCGTTGGTGGCCAGCACTAGTTTGTTAAGTGTCTCCTGGCTAAAGGTGTCAATCTTAAAACATTTAATTTCAAGAACTGTATCAAAATTGAAAACTATTGTTGATATTTGTGACGACTGTATTCTTGGAAGAGAGTCCTCTGCCAAGTGCGTGTTATTTCCCGTCTTCTGAGGAAATCGTTGTCAGTACAAAACAAGGTGATTAGGTGCATCCTATCAGAGTAGTGTGGGAAGGATTTGAGCTACTGCTGGTGCTCTGAGAACACACTAACAAAATAAAGCAGAGGGTACTCACTAGATTCGCTTTTAAACTTTACCATATGACCATTCACCAACTGCACATATTTCACTGGTTAATGTACATACTTTTTAGCCCCTCAGAGTCAAGCTAACAGTGGTTTGTGTTTATTGATTATTAACACTGAACCTTAACTCTGAACCTAATATCTGTCAAGCTGGTCACTTGAGGTCTTTGCGGCTATTCCATTTTTCTTCATTTTACTAAAAATAAACTCTGTTTTGGAGATTTATTTACTTTTACTTAAGGGTCAACTAATATAGGATAATACAAATAAGTGCTCACCAGTGCTTGGAGATGGAATTTATAAAATATATATATTTTCTAAAAGCCACACACAGTCTGAAAGCGATAGTCAGAGTTGAGATTTCTGACCATGACTTGTGAACCACCTGACTGCACTTCCCTTCTTCATCCTCATATCACATCTATCCACACCCCTCACTTTCTCCAATCTACTCCTTTCCTGACCCTTTCTCTCCCTCTTCAGTGTTCACCCCAATTCAAAAAATTATATAAAGTGTGTGTGTGTTCTGCTCCCTGTGCGGCTCTGAACACACTCCTGTCACACTCTGTTCACCTTACACGTGTCCCACTTCCAAACTGTCTCCACACACTCCAGTTCCACTAATAGCACCTGCTACCACAAACCTCCTTACCTCATGCCCTCCTCCTCTCAAACACACACACACACAACCATAATACTATTATCAAGTGATTCTGAATCAGTAAAAAAATCTGAGTGACGATAATCATATTAAACATCAACATTTGATAGTTTTACTCCCGCTGCTCTAAGGTTAGATTGTATGCAGATAATGTAGAATGACACACACTTACATCTAGTGCCAGGGATGTTGTGAGACAATGGTCTGTTTATGAGGTATTTATAAATACAACAGCTTTTACATTTAACCTTTTTATTCACGTATTCACTTCAACACTTACATGATTAATATATTCACAGTTTTTTTATTAATTCAGGTGAAGGGGAGTGATTGGTCCCAATTTTCAGCTCACTTTAGTTATGTGCAATTTTACCCACTAGCTGGGACTCCACCTATCATACGATTCCACTAATGCAACATCACTGGGCACTGGAGAGCGCTGATCATAAGTTAACAGACTCCCTGCGGGCTAGAATCGCAGTGATGGGAGCCGAATGTGCTTACCACAGATTTGGAAAGAAAGAAAAAAAGAAAAGCGTTTTTACTTTAAAATGAAAAAAATACCAATTTTGAAACTATTTGCCATTATTGTATGATTATTATATGATTATTATATGATTAATTTCTTTTTAATACTAATTTCGATCATTTATCCATTTTCCATTTACTGGACAACACTACAAGTTGGTTGAGCTCTTCCAAAAACAACTGGAAGCCATCACTAGGCTGATGTGGCCGAAGTGAGTAATTGAGAATTGGTGGAACTGAGAACCCTGAGGAACTGTAATCACTGCCAGCCATTTTGGGTCTAACAACCTCAGCTTCCTTCCTGTGAGAATGTTCGCCTGGCGTCTCGAGGGAGACTGGCTAAGGGCAGAGAATGAAAAGAAGTGGAGGGAAAGCTGGTGGGCCCCAACGACGAGGGCACAAGCAGTCCATCTGTTCCCACAGCCTCTTAGTGGGGTGTCGTCCCCCAAAGTCTTTCAAACCGTTCCACCAGCACTGCATGAGAATGGAGGAGAAAATGCTCTTCCTGCCACAGGCTAAGCAGCCAGGGCTGAATGCTGCTGCAGAAGCGGAGACCCAACAGGCACCAATTACAGCCCCACAGTCACTCACAATAGGGTTTAATTGAAAACTGGAAGGCCTGGAGAAAGAAATGAGACTGCACTCTGAAAAGAGTCAATTTCACAAACCTCTGCACTGGAAGCTCAACCTCCACTCTGGCTGGCATTTTCATCGCCAAGGGAGATTTGTTCTTTGAATATTTGCATAAAACATTTCTTAGGGCTGAAGTAAGGAGATGTTATCTTGGATGTCTTAAAGTAAACAGCATTAATCTTTGATTCTGCAGTTAAAAATATCGGCGCTTGCTCTTAAGGCCCAATCAACATTTCCAAAAGAAATTTGTTGTTTTCCCCAACATTTGAGTGAATTAAGTAAGTTTGGCTTGATGTTACATCATGTGACGACTCAATCAATGGCAGAGTGTGTGGTGTCTCCTGAGAGACTACCCTTAACATAAAACCACAGAAGAGGATTTGCATGTGCTTTGGCACACACACAGACAGACACACCTCTTTGTAGGTCACGGTACACCGAGAGATGTCTGGGGAGCGAAAGGCGTCCTGGTTTTGTCAGCAGCAGAACTAGCACAGCTGATGTGGGGTGTGAAGGGCTCGTGGTAGAAAATGTGATTTGAAAGTCCTATTCCAGTGTTGACACACTCAGAGAGAGTCTTAGGAGGCTGTACAGTATCACTCTGCTCGATGTTCTATTAAAAACATTTACACATTTGTAACTGTGTGTTACACTGGTCCAAATAAATCGAACATTCATTATTTTAATACTCGTTTCTATACTTAATAATCTGACAAATAGAGCCCAACAATTCCGCAACACCTTATAATCGTGGTTTTAAATCAAATGTTTTATGATAAGAGCAGGATAGATGTACTCCATGATATTAAGAAAATGTTATTTAAATACGTTACAATTACAGTCGATCTGTTTCTTTAGATCATGTGTTATTTACTTCTTTCATCAGTGGTCAGGACCCCCATAGGTCCGCCAGTGAGCAGGTATCATTAGCTGGTAGATCAATACTACCACAGCTGTAACACTGACATGGTAATGGTGTGTTGTTCAGTGTGTATTACACACAGCAGTGCTGCTAGAGTTATTACTGTGTTACTGCGCTTACTGTCTGCTTTGTTTGACACATCTGACCCACTGGTTCCCAATGTAGGTGTTGAGTTTTTGGATAGTCAGTCAGATGTTGCACAGTCTGAGTCATACTCTAGTCCTTAATCAATGGTCGCACGACGGGACCATGTCACTGTGCTGAGAATAATCCACCACCCAAATATCTGCTCACTAGTCGTCCTGTCTTTAATCCTTGATGATGTGAAGACACAGATGTACACTCTGTAATTGTAATCTCCAAAGTGCATCTATAGGATAAGTGGAGCTGGTAAAATGGACAATGAGTGAAGATACAAGACAAGTGTACCTTAATAGGGTGGCGTGTCTTTGTAGATCTACATTTAGGCCATCTTTCACAAGCTGAAAACACTGGACAATAGTCTCTGGACTAATAGTCCTAGTTCACCTGGTGGTGGGCATTACTGTTTGGGGGGGGTTTTAATTACATTTCATCATTTTTCATGGATACCTCTCTATTTAGTTTTTGCTACTGCCAGCACCACCAAAAAAATAAGTAGAACTGCAGGAGGGACATCACTGTGCATCATAAACTGTGAACAACAGTGTTCTCTCATCACCACACCTACACGATCTGTCTGTTCTGCATTCAATAACTCGCAACCTGATAACGAACACTAAACAAATCATTGAAAAACAATGCATTATTCACAGGATTCAGTATCACCTATTCACTCACTCTCTCTCACACTCACACACACACACACACACACACGAGAGTCAAACAAACTCTCTATGAAAAAGTCATGATTTTCACACACTATCTCACAGAGTGTACAGTACACATACACACAGTATGCTTGCCCTTGCTTCAGTCAAAAAAGGAGTGTGTGTGAGTTCTCTGTAATAATAAAGGGAGACGGATATTTTTAGGGCCCAAGAGATGGAGCTCTATAATTAGAAAGGCAGGGCTGTGACTGGAGTACATATGGAAATCATTAGCGTTAGTGGACACACACACACACACACACACACACACTGTGCTATTCTGTTACTCATACAAAGACAATGAAAAAGAGCCCAAATGGAAGTGAAAAGTTGACTTGGGGGGCATGAGCACACAGTAGCAGAACACAGGGCTGAAATTTGTGTTTCAGTGCTGAGTAACACGATACAGATGTAACGTGTAACAGTAACGACTGGTAGAGAGAGAGAGACAGAGAGAGAGAGAAAGAGAGAGAGACAGCGAGAGAGAAAGGCAGAGAGAGGGAGAGAGACAGAGAGAGAGAGAGACAGAGAGACGCAAGTAACATTGGTTGTGGAGTAACAGTGTTTTGTTTCACTGTGAAATGACAATGAATACTGACTTGAAGTGGTGTTGGGGTAAAGCTGATCTTTAATGGCATACCTTTCTGTGAGTGAGTGAGTGAATGTGTGTGTGCTCCTGCACATGTGTTTTCAGTCTCTGTACCAGTTGAGATGGTAATCAATCAACCAACCAACCAACCAATCAGTAGAGTTCTGAATGAGCAGCAGTAAATCTGACCAGTGCTTTAAATCGATAGCACTTAGCCCCTGTAGCCTTATTACACAACACCACACACACACACACACACACACACACACACCCACCCGTCCATCCTCAAGGTCACAGAAGCACAGCCATGTCTGGCCCCGGCTTCAAGAGGAAGAAACAAGAAGACGCTGGAGACACTGATGTCACATCCTTTTTAGCACTACACCCGGAGCAGAAGAGAAGAATGTGTCTGAGAATGTTTGTGTGTGTGTGTGTGTGTATGTGTGTGGTCAGTATGGTTGTCAAAGACTCCAAAATAGACTCCAAATATTTATTATTAAAGCCAACCTGACATGAGACCAGTTTGTGTCTCTGTTTATTAAAAGCCTCATCAGATAGAATTATTGTTTCATCAAAATATACAAATGTAATGATCTAAATAAAAGTTCTGATTACATTGGGAAAAAAAACAGTGTTACATCCCAGTTTGACATCCCTGTTCCACCACACTACCCATCGAGCAAAATCTCTCTCGATGCAGACAAAAAATGAATTCTAATCGCTGACTTTAAACACAACACTCTTCTTGTGAATGTGCTGAGCAGTACAAATATAAAAAGGGACAGAGAGATTAAGAGTATGTGTGCGCAGGGAGCTAATGAGAGAAAGAGAGAGAAAAGGGGGGGGGCAGGCATGATTAGAGGTGGTCAGCAGTTTTGGGTGAAGGTGTAGCAAGACTGAGCAAAGCAAAGATACACACAGACATATGCTGAGTCAGAGAGACAGAGGAAGAGGGAAGGGGGAAAAAGAATGAGAGAGAGCAAGAGAGAGAGTGAGGGAGAAGAGAGAGAGATTGAGAGAGAGAAAGAACAAGAGAGAGAGAGGGAGGTTCGGGGATAGAGGGAAATAAGGAGAAAGACTGGAAAGAGGGAGAAATGTGGAGGGAAAGGGAGAGAGTAAAGGAGAGCGCAGAGAGGGGAGGCTGTGTTTGTTGTGGAGTTAGAAGTGTGTAAATGACAGTAAAGCAGGTGACAGAGAGATGGAGTAATGAAGGAGGGATATAGACAGTTTTCCTGCAGCATTGGGAAACGCCCTGAGACACACTGTACTTCCTGTAGGGGGAAGAGCACTTCCTGTACCGCCACCGCCACCGTCTCAGAGGAAACACGCACTCATCCATTCGCAATTACTCTCCATGGCAACCACAGGGAAAGGGCAGGAGCGAGCGGCTTAACGCCACACACACACACACCTGATACGCTGCTGCAGAAATACATGCTGACAGATGAAGATGGCCTGGATTTCACTTTAAATTAATGAAAACACACAGCATGAAAAAATAATTTTCTGTCCACACACAGGTATCCAAACACACACACGTGTTTGTGTGTGCGTGCCCAGTAGGAGACATGCTCTTATCCCCATGCCTGTCTGCTTTGTGCAGTCGGGGGAATGAGCAGATCAAAAGCTCGTTGTAAGAGCTGTCAGAAATCGATGAGAGAGAGAACTGTTTGGATTACCTCCATGTCCTGCACATGCACAGGCGCACACACAGGCGCACACACACAGGCGCGCACACACAGGCGCGCACACACAGGCGCGCACACACAGGCGCGCACACACAGGCGCGCACACAC
>JBBPCY010070092.1:0-12101 GCA_037974405.1 Brachyalestes nurse
TCTAGCCAGGAGTCCTGATTTTTTGGTTCTTTTGTTAGTTTGGGGCAGCACGGGTCTGGAGTGTCCCAGTGTGTTTTCGTGTTTTGTGTTTGTGTTCTGTGTTTCTTGAGTTATTAAATACCTGTACCAACCTAACTGCTGTGTGCGTCCTCCCCTTTCCTCTCCCTACCTTCAACTGTGACACACTACTTAATAATGGACAGAACATTTGAAGCATGGATTTGAGACTTTTACCAGGTCTAAATAAATGTTATCATTTTATCAGAAAGGAAATTGAGCAAAAATACAATTATTCAATTTCAGTAATACTACAAAAAGTAAAGTATAAATATTCCAAAATGGTACTGTAAGTGTATAGTAGCTAAATACAAGTTTCCCACTATGTATAATTTTCTCTGATCTTTTGTCAGTTTTTAAGCATACAGTTCTTTTATCACTGGCAAATCATAATTTTAACCTCATCTGGATCCAATCAGTATCACATTCTGAACAGAGTGGACTCCAGTAAGCTTTTTACTAGACAATGAACACTGAACACTGTTCAAAGAGCTTTAATACCATAAATAATGATTCGACAACAGTACAAAGGCTAGTAATAGGTCTATTATCATCATTAATATGATCTATAAACCACAAGATAAGAAAGAAATATTTAATCAAATCTTCCCTCTACAAACAAAGGATAAATGCCTTAAGTTGGGGAATTTAAAAAATCTATTCTATTGTTTCTCACAAAGATCCTCCACGAGGACTAAAATGACCCAAGATGAGAGAAACTACTCTAATATCTTAGTAGCTATAAGTTCTTATTATGGCTCACACTGATGTAGCATCTCATTAGAAACATTCATTGATAACTAACAAGGTTTTCCTTACTACATTTCTAATGATCATAACTCTTCTCACATCTGCCACTTTCATATAAGGTTAAAAAATATCAAATTACAAATTACAAAATTTGACAGTGACAACAATAACTCTAGTAGAGTGTATATATAAATAATAACAGAATTACAAAGTTTTACAAGTATATATATATTCAAATGGTATAATAGAATCTGTCCTATGTCGCTGTAATTTCCTATCTCCATTTTTTATTTATAAAACATGGGTATATAATTGTCTGGAGTGTGAAAGGGCTGGGTGTATTTTCACATGCAAAGCTCTTCAGGACCTAGTTTGCACACCTCTCACTCACTCGCTCACATTTAGGAGTGTCTTCACAAAGGGGCGACATCCTGGTCTTCAGAGGAGTGGTGCTGTACAACGATAACACTGTGTGGCCTCCATGTGAAAATGGCAGTTGGTCCATTCATTTTACCAGTAAATGGTCCAATAAGAAAGCAGGAAGGGTAACAGGTGTTTTCAGATGTTATAATGAGTTATAAAATGATTTACCCTATTTTCTTATGACAGGGAAGATACTTCCTCTGGAGTCGGTCCATTTCTCTCCGTAGTCTTCACAGGTTTTTAAGGGTACGTAAAAGGGCAGTTGATGTGTTAGAATCGTGTGTTTTGCCTCTTTCCTCCTCTACCATGGTCTCCACATGGATGTGTTGAATGTAATAGTGACCCGTTCCCCTTCAGATGGAGCTGGACTTGATTCTCCATCGGTTTCCTCCAAATCTGAGCACAGATCTTCACTGGAGGAGGATGATGATGAAGAGGACGTTGGGGAAAGAGATGCTGACGCCTCATTGTCCGCTCTGGTTGGGCTCAGTGTGGCGGATGTCATTGACTGGTCGGCCATCAGGTCCAGCAGTGATTCTGGAAGACTCTCCTCGTGTAAGGGCATACACTCCAGCAGGTGGTTTAATAACTCGGCAGCGACCGCAGCGTCGATTCCAGGGCAAGTGGACACAAAGGTGTGAACTTCATGCATGCACTGGATGTAGCCGGCAGCAAAGCGCTCATTAGCCTCATGACTCATGGTTTCAGCCTCTACAGTCCAAACACACACATACACACACATTTAAACAATGAAACCCAGGCTTTCAATTACATTAATGATTTGGTGAAAATCTAATTTATTTATTCACCTCAGATGTAGACATGTTTGATTTTGTGGGTGTATTTACAGACAAGATTTTAAAAAAGGATTTTAACCTAAAGAAGCTAAATTTGGACACAAAACATGTTTTGGACAATTTTTGGAGATTTTTTTTACTGTTACTGTTATTTATTAACAAAATGACAAAAAAGTAGATTTCAAGATGGTTGCTACTGCTTTTAGCATGTATAGCGATGTTACATAACCTACTTTTGTCCGTTTTTATAGCTAGCGGTATGACATACAGCATTGTGGATCGTGTTAAACCAGCATAATAAAATGTATTATGTGAATCTTGTAACAGATATGTGTCAGACACCACATAAGTGAGTCTGTTTGAGATTACTTAACAACTGAACATGATTTAAGGCAACTGAGTGATTATTAAGGAAGTTAGCACAATGCTAAAAATTTGCTTCCATTATTTCAATGAGTAACAGAAGAATGTGGTGAAAGAAGGCCTCCAGAATTAGTGCTTGTTTTACCGTGAGATTGATTCTGCAGAATGTTCTCCACTCGCTTCACCGTTAACTCCAGCACTTCTGCATTCTCCATTTTTGCCTGCAACTGCACATTTAAAGAAAGCCAGTTTTTAGAAATACGTTAAATTCAGTCGACAAAGGCACTTCTTGTTGATGCTGAAGGTAACTTTATGAGCAAAAGACACACCAAAATGCCAAGTGTCGCATTAAAAAAGGAATTCCACTTATTTTTTACATTTCTGCATAATTCTGTGGTCAAATAAAATCAGTGTGAAATGGTTTATTGTAGACAACCGTGCCAACTCTTTACAATGCTGGTGCCAGGGGTTCGGATGTCTACATTGCATGTATGGCCATTTTACTATCCAAACTGACCAGTGAACCTTCTGAGTGTTTGTATTTGTAATATGCAAAAATGTAAACTAGTTGACTGTTTTCCCTACAAAACCTTGAATGTACCCTTCTGGCATAAAACGATTAAAAAGTACATTTGAGCCTGAAACCTTATGTCACAGCTGTTGTAATAATATGTCTGGTATCAGGCAGTGTATTTGTAACCACTTGATGTAATTACCTTCTGTGATTGAGCTTTTAGAGACATTAAACCCTTTAGACATCTGGTTGCATTCACAACCACTTTAAGCAAATCTGACTTTGTACGTTTCTCTAAGATGGTGCGTTTCACATTAAACCACTCTCATCGACTTTACATGGTATGGATTCAACTGTGTGAAAATTTTAGAAAAGGCAATGGAAATCTTCTTTCAAATCTCATGAATTGCTTTACATATGTTTCATGCACAAATTGTTCAGTTAAAATGTCTGTTTGACGTTAATGAGGTCTGATTTGATCTGATGTTTAATTTGGCTCTCCAATAAATAAAAAAGCTGGTTCTCCTACCTCTGTATCAGTGATGAGGTTGCGAAGCTCCTGCAGGCTATCATTAATCCTCGCTCTCCTTTTCTTCTCCACCAGTGGCTTTCGGGTCTGTAGAGGCAGGACGAGTTCAGGTAAAGTAGTCCATCAAAACCAAAAAAATGACCTCAGCACAAGTAAAACAGGCTAAAAACACAATTGTATAAATGCATCAACTACTGGGGAACTGAATTGGAGCACGAAGCAGACAAGCTCCTTAATACATCCAATATCTGTCAGACAAAAAGTTTACAATCCATTCTACCTGTTATTTACTTCCACATTCCAATTATATGTAGGGTGACTTGAGGGGTGGGAGCTCTTCAGGGTTGCATGCCCATGATGCCACCTCAGCCCAATATTAATTAAATATGAAATCTCGAAA
Source organism: Brachyalestes nurse (assembly GCA_037974405.1). NCBI lineage: Eukaryota > Metazoa > Chordata > Actinopteri > Characiformes > Alestidae > Brachyalestes > Brachyalestes nurse. Next base: position 3,834 of record JBBPCY010070092.1, read on the forward strand.
TTCTGCTTTCCTAATATTTATTTATTTATTTTTATTAGGATTAATTGATCTAATTTGTAACATATACACACAGTAATGACCTATTCATTTATATTCAATTTAGAAGATTTGTTGTTATATATATTGTATATACTTGGATATTTAAACTAAAAAGTGCCACCAATTATTATAGCAATTTGAATAATAATGCATTTTATAATATTTTTATGTAATGTAATCACAGTAAGTATTTAAAATCAACAAAACTGACATGAACTCTGAAGTGTTTCTTCCTTACCACCATGTGTCTTTTACCACAGCTTGTTACAATGAAGCCTTGCTGTCATTTTAACATCTAATATTTTTAGCAATGCACGTTGATAAATTACATTCTGTGAAGCCTACAGCAACCCCTCAGGTAGGGGTTTCAGTTTTTATTTTTGTGCTAAAAAACAATGGCTGCTGTTATAGTTCTAAATGTGCAATAGTTTATGCACCATCATTCTGCACATATGACCTTTTTTAGCTTTGCAATGAGTGGACTTTATTCACAAGGCAGGTATTTTCTGTAATCTAATATAATTGGTTTAATAATTAATTAATGCATGTTTATTTTTTAAAAAATCCAGATATTTTTGATACTTTTATCTGCCCACGTTTCTTTTAATGTTTACAGTGGCCAAGATGATGTCCATCTTTCTATTGTGTGAAGGTCCTTTACATTTGAACATCTCCTATAGTAAAACTGGCACTTTAAAGAGCCATCTGTGGAAAGGAACTTCAGGGAACCCTGGAACCTTTCCAAAGAACCTTTTTTTGGCACCTTCATTTGTAAGAGTGTACCTGATGTCACCTGAACTCTCTCTTACCTTCCTGTCTCCTCCTGGGCTTGTTTCCTCTTCCAGACTGAATCCACTCCTAAAGGGGGCCATGATGTCACAGGGTGGGGGACGGGGGGCCTGAGCAGCCGTGGCTCGGTCCGTGCGCGGGAGTGTGTGTATGTGTGTTTGAGGCTTGAATGTGATTATATAGTGCCTCATCTGCATGTGAATGAGGCGCCCTGCTTGCACCGGGCTTCAGCTCCAGCCAATCAGTTTGTGCTCTTTTGTCTGGAGGCAGTGAGGGCTGAGGGAGGGGGAGAGAGACAGGTGTTCGACAGAGAGTGAGAGACTCAGACTCATGCTCTAAACAGACTCAGACACTGTGTGTACAGATACACACTCATATACACTATATATACATATGTTATTATTAACATTACTAATATAATAATGTTAGTAACAGGAAAACAGAGTGTAGAGAGAGCGAGAGAGAGAGAGATATCAGTTGTAAATTGTAAATGCCGTGTTGCAGTTTATGTTGGGTTAGGGTTAGGGTAAGGGTTATATATATGACATTTGGTGAGGTGTGAATTTATGTAATGAAATAAAAATGGAGATAACACAATTAAATGTATTATTATACCTTTTGAATATATATCTACATTCTATTTGGTAAAATAAAACAATATATTTGCACACATCATGTATACTGCTGCTGTCAGAAAGATCATCTTTATATCTCTATTTTATTTGTCGTTATTGATGTTTTGTTTGCAAAATGTGAAATGTTGCGCCGCCCTTTAGACCTCATGACACTGCCTCCACAAAAAAACAGTACTGCTGTGTGTTATCATCTGTGCATAAAACACACACACACACATGTTAGTGTCACTGTTGTGCTGAGAATGATCCATTACCCAAATAATACCTGCTAACTGGTGCTCTTCACCATCGATGGAGTAAAGGGAGGCTAACCAATGTTACATAGAAACAGATGGACAACATCCTAACTGTAAACTATGAAGTTCACTATTTGGTGTAGGTACAAAGTGGGTGTACTTGAAGTGGTACAGTCAAGTCATTTTTGAGCCCATAATCTTCCGGTGTAAAAGATTACATTTCAAATCATCTTTGGTTAAAAAATGAGGTTAATTGTCCCTGGTGCCTTATAATTTTGCACATTAAACTTTTTACATAATTTTTTATTCTTCTCTTCCATTTTTGTCATGTTGTAGCTGCCATGGCAGAAAGAAGGAGGGGGAAAGGGAGAGAGGGTTTGTGTGTGTGTGTGTGTGTGTGTGTGTGTGTGTGTGTGTGTATTGGGGGTGGCGTGTGTTCTCAACGCTGTCTAACCCCCACCACATACATGCAACCAGCATGAGCCTCCCACCCTTCTGCTCTCCTTTACAGAAAAGCAAGTGAGAGTGTGTGTGTGTGTGCGTGTGTGTAGGGGGGGAGCAGCTGCCAGACACTCGCTTGTTTGTTGGCTCAAGAGTCTGTATCATCATCATCGTCATCATTAATATCAGCTTTAACATCACAGTCTTCACCATTATCATCCCCACCATCAAAAATTCAGAAACTGCTACAGGGCATCCAGCAACAGGCTTATTTGCAGGCACTCGGTTGTAATAACATGTTTATCCGTGTTATTATGATACGACATGTTGCACTTGTTTTAACTGCTCTGTTGACTGGTTTTAAAAGGGGCATTACCTGTGAGACAGGCCTTTACAGGACTAATTACTCTACAGCTATTTGTATTCTTGCACTCATCTCCATGGTTACACATTATTCTCATTTCTACAATTACACCAAACCTATTACAGTTGTTGCATACACATTCCTATGCTTACACCACATCCATTTCCATGGTTATGACATACCAATTTCTATAGTTAAACCATAGTGTGGGGAGACGGTACCTTATTCAAGGGTGCCTCAGTGTCGCCACTGGCAGTCCTGGGATTCAAATCCATGACCAATCGCTGGGGCAACTCCCTTTCTAACAGGCTGCTATACCCATTTCCATGGTTATGATACCACCATTTCCACAATTTTGCAATATCCATTTCCATGGTTAAACTACACCCATTTTCATGGCTATGCTACAACCATTTTAAGTGCACAAATCTCTGTGGCTAGGCTCCAACCACATGAAACTCATTTCATTGTTCGGCTGTTACACCGCAGGCATTTCTATAGTTACAGTACACCCATTGTAATCATTACAAAACATCATTCTTATTTAGACAATTATGCAACATTTTTTGTATTTCCATGGTTATGGTACTCTCATTTTCAGTGTTGTGCACGAACGCGTTCAATGAAAGGCATTCACTGAAGATGTTCCTAATTTTCGTGAATGCGTTTGAGTCTGTTTTTGAAGAAATCAGTGTAGATTTCGATGGGGAAAACCACACGTTTTGTTTACTTTTAGTTATGTTCCTTTCTGAGCACAAAGATATTGTCTGAATGTTGCATTTTATGCAGACACGGTTTGTTTACATTTTGTATTGTATTCTGAATCAAATTTCCATAAACAGTATACCCGCACCTCGTTTTTTTTACTTTCACCATAACATGATGCGTTGCTTAAGTGGTAAGATCTATTCTCAACCTCAAAATTGTTTTTTTAATGTAACTTATGTTTGTGATTGTTCAGTGGTATGACAGATAGAAGGAGAAGATTGAATGAGGTTCAGATGAAAAAATGAACCCACATCCCCCAAAAAAACTGTGAACATGAACTAGTTCAATTTTTTTATTTGAATGAACTAAACTTTGAACTAGATCTTTTTCAGTGTGAACTGGCACAACACTGCTCGTTTTCAGGGTTACACCACACTTGTTTCTATGGTTACACTACACCCATTTCCATGGCTATGATACTTCTGTTAACATAGTTACACTATACCCATTTCCATGGTTATGCCACACCCATTTCAGTTGTTACACTACATTCATTTCCATTATTATGCCAGTGTTGTTTTTTCCATTGTTTTCTATCGTTATGGTACTCTGATGGCTATGATACTGTTACACCACCCTCATTTCCATTATTATGCCACACCCATCTCTGTGGTTGGTCCACTAACCACACTACTCTCATTTCCATGGTTACATCATACCAATTTCCATAATTACGCTTCACCAATTTCTGTGATCACACTCAGTACTGGTTCCTGGCAAAGGTAACATCATGTTGCTGAAATTGTGTGGTCTGTCTGTGAGCCCACCCTATTAAACTGCACCGCTAAGTGGTTACTGCTTCCCTGCGTCCCAACGACATTTAACAGATGCTCTTATTTAGAGACGTGCAGTTTAATCATGTTACAAAGGTATATGAACACAATGTCTTGCCCAAAGACTCTTACAGATGCACCCATGGAAAAAAATGAGACCACTTTCCCCATTTTTCTGTTCACTGTACAGTTTACGGTAGTGTGTGTGTGTGTACGTGTAAATTGCACAGGTGTCTTTTTTTTATGAACTATTGTAGTGTGAGCAGTATAAAAAATAAGAAACGCCTCCATATGTGTTGTGAGTGCAGTAGTGTGTGTGTATAGCAGCTTTTCTATGTGCTGTATTCCAGCAGCTTCACTCCTGATTCAGTTTCTGATGGATGAAACAAAGTCACATACTCTTAACATCACTATTTTAATTCTTGAAACTGTAAAATAATGTAAGAGTGTTGTGAAGTTAAACATTTACAATGTATAATCAATTATTTATATGCATTATTTTTCTCCAAACTTTTTTTGATTGGAAATTTGAATCACCCAACACTGATTGTTTATTAGTGTATTAATAATGTATAATACTGTATAAAAATGTAGCCAAGTCATAGTGACATTTAACCACCTAGCGCTGACTGTTAACAGGTTAACAAACAAGGTTGAATTTTTACAATAAATGTTACACAAATAATTCCGAAACATTTGTTTATTTATTAATAATGGGTTAATAATCTGACATACAGCACAAAAGTTACAAATCCTACAAATATTAGTTTGCCAGCTAATAAATCGCTAGCCATGAATATTATCATTCATTTTAATATTTAATTGAATAAATTACAGTGTTAATCAAATAAATAACACATGAGGGATTAATAAAAGCCTTCTAAAATACAGGCTACTGTAACTTTACTTCAGACAGGAAGCAATGGAGTTTGAAAAAGAGAGCTATTCTGGACCAAAGTCACCTCCAACACGCTCACCGACAAGCATATCTATAAGATACATAGCAGAGGAGGGTCTACAGACAGCATACACACACACACACACACACACACACACACACAATGATAGCATACATACTCACAAGGTGGAGAAAGTGTGGAGAAAAAAACTTGCAGCTTTCATATTAAGGGATATGCATCTGCACAAAGTATGCACTGAGACAGAAACATGTAATGCATACAGTGTACAAAACACATACAGACACTGCAAAGAATACTGTCTTAGCACTTTCATCATAAGAATATTATTATATTATTATATAAGATATTATAAGATAATTCACAATGTGTAGTTATTTTTACTTTAAGTGGAATTGAATTTGTTTGACCTTGTTAGTTAATGTTAAAAGCACAATTCATACTACCTCACGTTGAAGACAAAAAGGTTTTCTTGTAAAATGAGATGTAAAGAGTAGCAGCACATGCTGCCATGGCAGATTATGTGCATTAATATAACAGAGTCGTTTTCGCATTACTGGATATTGGCATGACAGATGCTGCACTGTCATGATAGCTCACAAAAAAGCAAGCAATCTTGGACCATTTCCCTTGGTCCGATCATAATAAATAATCAAAGTAAAGGGCAGTGTTTTCAGAAAGTTCAAAACAGTTAAAAACAACACAATTATTGTTGTTTTATATATATATATATATATATATATATATACACATTTGTGTATATATATATGCATTTATGTATATAAATATGCATCAGCTTTATATGAGTCAAAAGATACATTGTGATGCTTTCACTTGCCAAGGTATCTATTATCTTTTTTGCAGTGCACACACACACAAATGTTCACCAGGGCCTCCACATCTCCACAGCTTTGAGCTGTGGGATCTCGGTGGGTTGAGGCCCGCTCAGAGGGGGGTTGCTGTAACTTTTAGCGGCTGCAGATGCCCTCATGCCCACTGTGGGAGAAGCAGGGCATGACCTTTGCCCGCCATCCTCAGTGCCTTGGGAACGGGCACGGTCGGCATGGTCAGGCTTTGATCTCCCAGAGCATTCGGCCGCCGACCTGGGCAGCGATTTGAGCAGGTGGTTGAGGAGCCGCGAGCCCAGCTTTTTGTCCATCCACTCACAGGAGAGCAGCAGGTTGTGAACTTCATGCATGCACTGGATGTAGCCGGTGCTGTATCTCTGATGGGCCTCTGAGTCCAGTATCTCCTCTGCTTTAGGACACATTCAGGACAGAACAGATCTGGCTTTACCTTCACAATGCATGTTTCAAAACTCTTCTAACTCTACATAATGATATGTAGCATAAAATGGACATGAATCCCCTACGGAGATGTTCTCTACAAAACAGGTCTAAGATGAATGCCTTTATTCTACAAATTATGATTCAAAACTTCACTGAAAAAGTACTGCAATGATGCACAGAATTTTGATAACCGTAATTGAACACCAACATAGCAACCAAATAAATTAAGAATATATCACTTGATGAGACAGTTCACTTACAACTGAATTTCTCAGTTAAATTCCTTACAGAACGTATGCATTTGTTTCAAAGTAGTAACCAAATAATGTGTAGTAGTTACTGGAAATAATAAGTCTAAAAAATAATAAATGCGTACTAAACTCTGGGTTCAAGGGGTTAATGGCATTTTAACCTTCCATAATTTGAATGGCTTTAGTGTGTTTTAACGCCACCTGCTGGTGGCTTCTGAGAACTGGAAGGTCAAGTTCACTTTCTACTGTTGCTGCAAGGAATTTGTTCCTGCAAAAACAAATTCTAAGAAGTCTGTGTTCGAGGTAGGCTTCTTTAGATATATGTTGGCGCTAAGAGGCTAAAAGAAGCTCAAAGTGAAGCTAATCTATGTCACTGAAAAGTTCAGACCCCAAACACGTTTTAACTGATTTAACTGATTTTGTAGAAGGAGGACGTTGTGTACAGCTCAGTTCAAGTCTTATATGGTTTAAAACGTTTGGTTAAATGCCCCTTTTGATACTTTATAATTTTGTAACAACAATCTTTCATTGTTGTAATTCATTTTTGTAAATGTCTGGCAATTAGCAAAAGTCATGGCAGAAAGAGAGAAAGAGAGGGAAAATAAGCGAGAGTGTGTGTTTAATAGAGTGTGTGAATGTAAGAGAGAATGTATGTGTGTGTGAGTGTGTGTGTGAGAGAGTGTGAGTATGTAAGAGAGAGATAGTGTGAGTGTGTGTGTAAGAAAGAAAGTGTGTGTGAGTGTGTCTAAGACAGTGTGGGTATGTAAGAGAGAGAGAGAGTGTGTGTGTGTAAAAAGGACACTCACCACTAACTTTGCTGCTCTGGATGTTCTGCAGGTGTTGGACGGTCATTTCCAGGATGTCTGCCTTCTCCAGCTTGGACTGCTGCTTATGGGGAAGAGCCAGAGCATCACAGTGACTAACCTGAGGAACTTCAGAAAAACTTTAAAGCTCAGTGTAACGAGCAGGACGAGTGTTTCAATCTGGAACTGAACTTACATCGAGCCTGAACGCTCCGACCACGGTCTCTTTGAGCTGCTCCAAGCAGTGGTTTATCCTTTCCCTCCGTTTTCTCTCTATGAGCGGTTTCCTCAGCTGGAAAACAAAGGAGAACATCTCAGAAACTCTCTCCTCGGCCCAGACAGTGCCCAGAAGACGGGAGCTGGAGTCGCTCCTACCTTCCTCTCCTCCCTGGCGGTGGAGCCCGGTCTGCCCGCGGTCATCTCCAGACTGTGTTTGTGTCTCTGCAGTAAACAGGTTGTTCTGTCTGTAGATCGGTGCTTCTGGTGTGTGTCTCTACGGAGTTCTCAGTCTCTTATTTATAGAATGCGCGAGGATTTGCATTTGAATGCTCGAGCGCCTCGGCAAGGGCCGCGTGTTCCCACACGCGCGCGCACCATCACTCACAACTGACAGGGCACCGCCTCCATTCAGGACATGAGCTCCACACACACTCTTTCTTACGCGCACACACACACACACACATTCCCCTCTCTTTATTACACACACTAACGCACACACTCTTTCTAACTCATCTCTTTTTCTTCCGCTCTCTCTCCTCTCTCTCTCTCTCTCTCTCTCTCTCTCTCTCTCACACACACACACACACACACCCCACCTTTCTTTCTTACATACACACGCATACACACACACACACACACACACACATGTTCTCTCTTTCTCACACACAAACGTTAACACACGTTCACTGTGACACACACGTTCTCTTTCTTACATACACACACACACACACACACACACATACA
>JBBPCY010070133.1:0-12100 GCA_037974405.1 Brachyalestes nurse
TTTCTATGTGCTGTATTCCAGCAGCTTCACTCCTGATTCAGTTTCTGATGGATGAAACAGAGTCACACACACACACATGCTCTGCTCTTAACATCACATGTTTTTAATTGTTCAGTTGGAAAAATAAATGTTGTGTAGTTCATTTCCAAGGTATAATAAATTATAAGTTTTATTTTAAAACGTTCTCCAAACATTTTTTGTTTGGAAAACATTTCCAAGGTATAAAAAATTATTTATATGTTTTATTTTAAAACGTTCTCCAAACGTTTTTTGTTTGGAATTTTGAATCACGTGTGGTCAGTAGAGTATAAAACAAGAGTGACCAGGGAAAAAAATCATGCCGTTTCTTATTTTTTTCCATGGCTGTATATAGGATAGGATATTTTTGTGTAATGCATGCTGGACATTTTAGGTAAGGAACATTAATAGATGAAAACATAAATTGTGCATTCTATCAATTAGACTGAGGGATGCAATGCTGCACTGTATAACGTGACAAATAAATGCCTGCAGTTTAATTCCAGTTTTGGTTCCATAATGAGACTTGGAAGGCACGTACGAGTGCACTGTGCACTGTGTACTGGAGTAATTATGGTCCTGCAGAGCACATATTCGGGCCGAACAATGGAAGAACAACTTTATTGGAATAAAACAATTGTTTTGTTTTTTTTCAGCTTTGGCTACAGCGACAAGAAAGCTGTAAGAGACCATGTCCCGGTAGGAGTCTACGGCAATGGCTTTAAATCAGGTTCCATGCGACTGGGAAAGGACGCCATCGTCTTCACTAAGACCAGAAACAGCATGTCTATAGGCTTGCTGTCCCAGTCCTACCTGCAGGCCATTAAAGCCCAACAGATCATGGTCCCTATTCTCACCTTCAGACGGGACGGGCAAAACTTGTATCCTTTCCTTTCATTTTTAACACCATTGATGGAGATTAAAGGATGTCCTATTACTTTACTGGTTGTCATAGGAGTACTCTGCACATGAAGCAGTGACCTGATGAGCCAAATTCATGTTTGATAGATAAGGAATATTTAAAATACATAGTACTGTGTGACTGGAAAACAACAGCTTAGTTTATATTTCTATAAAGAGAGACGCTAGCCAATTACAACAGTTATTGCTGTCCTCCAGGCACATTACCTTTCAAAAAGCTGCACACTCCGCCTGCACTTGAGAAGGAAAAGTGGTATTTAAAAGAATATTTTGTCCAGTATTTGCTAAATTAGTTTTGTACTAGAAGGACTAATATATCTAAGATGTAATAGATGCCTGTGGCTTCACCCATTAACTTTGAATACCTGAAGATTTAAACCCATGACACACTTGCGTCATCTGTAAAAATAAGCTATATTAACCTCGTAGCTCCAGTGCAAAACTTTTACTTTCATTAAAGTGTTCCTTTTTTTTTTTTACACAAGCACACATTATAACAGTATAAGAATAATTTAAGCATTTCTTAAGTAGCATTAATGAATAATTAATCGATCTTAGTTTAATGGACCTGGCCTTTGACCATTTGACCCTAGAGTGGAAGACGCAGGCAGTTTGGATGCCATTCTCAGCTACTCCCTGTTCAACACAGAGAAGGAGCTGTTCTCCGAGCTGCGTGCCATCAACGCTGTCGGACCCACCGGAACACGCATCATTATCTGGAACCTGCGCACGTGAGATGCATGTGGCCATTGTTTATACACCTCTGACACCTCTGAAAATGATTGGCTGTATGAGTGGATGACTGACTGGATCAAACCACAGAAATATTCGTTTGTGTTTTACTGGTTGTCTCTGGGCATATAGTGTACGCTTTCTCTGTTGTAGGACAACAAGTGGAGAGACAGAATTTGACTTTGACATGGAAAAATATGACATCCAGATCCGAGCGAACGCCAGCGAGGGGATCGGTGGGCGTCGCGTCACAATGGCAGAGAGCAGCTATTCACTGAGAGTGAGTGGAGACACTATTAGTGGCTTTCGTGCTCTGTAATATCTTTGTTTCATATAATGGAACCTTTTTTTTTTTGCATTTTTACGAAATTCAAGTGTTTCTTGAACTTTCATCCGCAGGCATACTGCAGCATTCTGTACTTGAAGCCACGGATGCAGATTAACATTAGAGGACAGAGAGTGAAAACCCAGCTGATCTCCAAGAGTCTGGCTTACATCGCAAATGACAACTACAGACCTTCATTCCTAGTATCCTTAAAGTCAACCTGGCTTTGTTTTTTATACCTATACAATTGCCCTGAGTAATTCATGTTCTCGGTCATTTCAAGCACAGTTCATCATATCATTTTAAAACAAAAGACACACTAGTATTTAAAAATGTAACTGTACAATTAAGGGCTGTAACGGTATATGTATTCGTACTGAACCATCACGGTACATGGGTCACGGTTCGGTACATGATGTTGTACGGAGAATACACGGTACGATGGAGAAGACGTGATTGAAGTAATATGGAATCAAAGAGGGACCAAAAAGCGTGGGTAAATCATAAACCTGGGTCGTAGTGTGGTGCAATAGTGCCACCTACTGGCGTAACACTTCTGCTGCCTTACACATACATAAAAATATAAGCAAGAGTGTGTGTTTACTGGTTAATACACTGCTGTTTATTTAAAATAAATGAAAACAAACCTCAAGCCTCATTCTTTAGAATGTTTTGTTACTTAACTTCGCTGTATTGTGAACCGTACCGAATCGTGATGTCAGAACTATAGTGTGAACCAAACCGTGACCTTTCTGTACCGTTACACCCCTAGTACAATTTCTTTCCTTCAGTTACATCGTCATTCAATAGTGCATGGGAGAAAAATAACATTAACCAATATGTTTTCCCTCACCTTGCCTCCACCCCAACACATCATTAAATGAAACAGTCCGCTAAGAGACTCTCTTTGATACTACATTTAATTTAAACAGACATCATGGTATGGATTGCATAATGACTTCTGATTCACATTTACATAGAACACAAACAGCTATTGATTTTGACCACTAGCTGTTTGTGTTCTATATGAATGTTGATCACTTTGACACTTTGAGTCTCTATCAATATGTCAAATCATAAAGGTATTAATGTGTTTTGACACATGCACTCCCACAGTTCATAAATGTCTGCATTGCTCTCTCTGTCACTCTGTCGAGATTCTTGACTGTGTTCACAGACCAGACGCATTCGCATCACCTTCGGGTTTAACACTAAAAGCAGGGAGCACTTTGGAATCATGATGTACCACAAAAACAGACTCATCAAAGCTTATGAGAGAGTGGCCTGCCAGCGCAAGGTAAAAAATAATAATAATAATGTTTTCTTAACCCTTAAAAGCCTTTTAAGTTTTTAGCTTAAGAAAAATGAGTGGCATTTCTATTCATAAATGTAATTTAACAAAAGCAAAGGGAACATATTTAACATGTTTTGTTTCTATTACTTGCAAATGGAATGATGTAAACATCTGCTGAGAATTTTAACAAAAAAAAATCCTTGAATATGTTGATTTAAAAGCCCCAAAATGCAATGGGTCCACCAGACCCAGCAGGACTTCCTGTGTAACCAAAAAACGAAGACCCTAGCAGGGTTAAAGTTTCTATCGAGCAAAGTTTCATTTTCATCTATGTATTGAATCAGGTCACCAGTCTATTACACTGACTATTACTCTCTTACTGGAGCAGGCAGAGAGAAAGGGTGTGGGAGTCATCGGTGTGATTGAATGCAATTTCCTTCAACCAACACATAACAAACAGGACTTTGATGACACAGATAAATACAGGTAAAACCAGAAACCGCTCTTTTAAAGTGTGGTTTTCCAGACACGGATTAATTATAGACACATTCACTTACATTCCATTAAAAATCTTGCTTAGTCTACCACCAAAAAGTCCTCAGATCTTTTATTAAAAGTGTCTGTCTGTGTGTAGGAAAACCATGTATAACCTCAGCATCAAACTGGAGGAGTACTGGAACGAGATCCGCTATAAACTCAAGAAAGAGGATCCAAAATGCTCTGTTCCAATAGAGGATTTAAAGTGAGTACTATAGTACTATCACTAAAGCACAGCAGCCAGGAGTCAATAGTGCGATAAATATGTAATCAAATATATGGAAATATCTATAAACTACACATCAAATTATCTGGTGACACTGTTATGATTCCGATTTTACATCAAGTTTTTACAGGTTCTAGTATGTCTAACTTCTGCAAAAAAAGGACTGTGTATAGTTACTTTTCTTGGTAAATGTCTCATCTTATTAAATGTGGGAATTGTTCTTCCAATATAAGTTTACCTGAGTAAGATGAGGAAGAAATGCAAAACCGAAACATACATTGGTTTCTCAGTTGAGTTATACAGCAGTGCAGTGTGTAACAAAACACTATTGGCAAAGAAGATTCTTTTTTTTTTTTTTTTTACTTTTCTATTCTAGTCATCTCCTGATCATGTGTGTGTGTGTGTGTGAGTGAAGGAAAGTTCCGGATCAGGTCTGGGTCCAGTGCGACAGCTGTCTAAAGTGGAGAAGGCTTCCAGATGGCTTCGACTGCAGCCGTCTTCCCGAAAAATGGTTCTGCAACATGAACCACGACCCGCAATTCAGGTGACACTCGTAAAACACTTATACTCCTTGACCTCATGTCTGGAGAGGGAGATGTGCTGCATGAGAGCGTGGGAGGAGAAGGGAGTGTTTTGGATGAGTGGTATCGGATCAAGTAACCCCACGGCTGAGCTAATTAAGCAAGCTGAACTTAAAAAGTTTTATTGTCCCCTGTTTATTCTTATCTTGGAGCCGGAATGGAGAGCAGCACTTGGCTGGGTTCCTGCTGGGTTTTGATCTTTTCAGAAAAGTTTTTTAAAAGGAGGAGCAAGGAGTTTTTAGTTATGTTATGCTCTGATGTGAAGGCTTTTGCCACTGGCTGGTGTCTTGCATTCTTGTGATCTTGTACGTGTCATCGCATCCCACTGTATCCATCTTAGAGGCTTTACGCTGCCCCATTACAGAAATGCCCATCTGTTAAAGGGATCTCAGTCTGCACTGGTGATACTGGTGCTCCAGCAATGAGATGCTGCCCTTAAGACCCAGACCGGCTCCCGTTCATGATAAAATCATTTAGAACTGGCTTGCCGATATTTGCACCGATGCCCTCTTGGTCTTTTTTTAATACTCTTTTTGGACAAAATACTCTTCTTTTTTTTTAAATCAAATTCAATAGAACCTTTAGGTGATTATTTTTGTTTCATTTAGTGACATTCTGTTAAAATTATTTTTTTAAATATTTTTGATTAGTTTTAGTGGCAGGATTTCTAGCACTGTGGTCCCGCATGCATCTTTGACAGGTCAGAGTTATTGTGAAACTTTATTCCTGTGTACTAATGCTTTTTCTTTACCCTGGCAATTTATTACAATAAATAACTTTGTAGTTTATTCACCATAAAATTGCAATGTAATTTGCATCTTGTAACTATATTACTTCATTACAGAATATAATTGTAGTTTCTTGCTGTTTAGAGTATTTCACAATTGTCAGGCTGTAACTTTTGTTACATTTTTCTGTCCGATCTCCTACTAAAAGTGGTAATATACCGAAACGTTAATGAAAAACATCGCAAGTGCCCCACTTTAGTGCTTAACACTTTAAAATTCTGTTAACCCAAATTACAATACCTTGCTGTTGAAATGTAGCTGTAAATTTGCATAATTTCTACAGCAATTACATACACCAGTTATTAAACCTACAAAGATGACTGTAACCAAATATTTATTAATCACAGTACAGGATGAACTAGTTAACTGAAATTAAAAACAATTTTTTGGTGGGAATAGCAAAATGTCAACTGCCTTCATTATCAGGCTTGAAATAACATTTTAAAACAAAAAAACTTTTGGTGGAATGATCTGTAGAAAAACAACATTAATAAAAACTAACAAAACTGTAAGGAGTCCTGGGAAACTGGTCGTGACTGCACTAAGTACTGGCCACTTTCTCAACATGCTATGCGTATAACAGCTTATTACTGTAAAAGTCCAGCATTAGTATCCATTATATTATTATAGCAATGTTCTGTATTTATACAAAAATACCGCAGACTACTACAGGATTTTTGCTGCAAATTTATATCGGTTCTTTATCGGGTATTTTCAAGAACAGCCATATAAAACACAATTACTTTACACACTGACCAAGAGGGCACTTCTACAATGTGGGCTCTTGCAAAATGACTTATGTTGTTTATTGCTTATCACTTCTTAAACTTTGAATGACAGTGAGGCTGCAATGAGGACAGTTGATGGAATACTAGTCATGATATTGTTGCAACCCTATCCTTGAACATAACATTGCAGGCAAGGACATAACTTGCCTGCAATTGTTGCTTTAGATAGGGAGCAGCTGTTACTTTTAAGTACTGTACAGTGGTGAATGTTTCGAACCGTTCTTACACCATTCAGGAGATGTGAGGTGGAAGAGGAACTGGAGGACCAAGAAGAAGAACACAAGTCCTACCCCAAACCCTTCAAACGCCAGTGAGACACACCTGCACTTCTAACACTTATTCATGTTATGAGTCTGATACTGTTACTTAATGAGTTCCGCTTCTTAACAGGAAAAGAAACAGTAAGAATCTGCAGGAGGAGAATGAGGTAAATGATTTGATTTTAATTTTGATTTTATTATCTTATTTAGACATCTAGAAAAACTTTGATAATGTAATGTTTAATGTAAGTTTGTCACTTCCCATGTTTTTATTACATGCACAGAAATGCACACTAATCCTGTTTTAATATATTTCCCCCCAGGAATTAAAGACTCAACAGCAAAGGAGTACTGCGTCTTGGCAGCTCTGTCCCTCTGGTCGGTCGACTAATAGTCAGAACAGCCTCAGTATTATTTCACCTACTGTGTATGCTCGCTCAGGTTTGTTTTGCATTGGGCACTGTTAAATGAAAGTTGTTTTGAGTTGCTGCATCCAGGCGGTATCTAGATTTTAGAATGTCAAGCAAAAATGTCTGCATGAACAAGGAATAAATATGGGCAACATATTTAACTGTTTACAGTAGTCCCTCGCTTTTCACGGGGGTTACGTTCCAAGAGCACCCTCGTATATTGAAAAACCGTGTTGTTGTGTTTTGGTTTTTTTTTTTTAAAAAAAGCCTAAAAGTGCCTATTTTTATAGTGTACACCCTAAATATGCCCCCAAATGTGCTCCCAGAAAGCTTTAATTTCGTTTTAAACTCAGTTTAATGCCTTACCCTTTTCAAGGTAAACCTGCCTTTTAATTTAAATTCCCCGCCGAGATATGCAATAAAACCTGATCTACTCTGGCTTAAAATACAAATGAGGGCTCGTTGGAAAGGTCTCCCTGAGATCTATCGAACTGTGGAGTTTGAAGTGTCTAAGTGCTTTCCCCGCTGAGAGATGCAACTCGGAAGGTCACAGGACAAAAGAATTGGGACACCGCGGCGAGGTGAACGGCTCCCCTTGTGTGAACATCCAGAAAAAACATATTTATTCCCGGAAAAAAAGGGAGGCCATTCGCAGTTTCCGCGTTATTGTGGGCATTTGGTTCTCAAAAAAACTCAGCGTGTGACTGAATCCGCGAGTCCTGGAGGATTACTGCATTCGGTTTAACGAACACTAGTGGTTGTTGACTGAACCCAGACAAGCCGCCCGTCAATTACCTCAGAATACTTTACCTCAGAATACAACTTTCTCTGCCTCAGCAAACAGCCACAAACCAAGGATAAGAAATAAAATCCCTTTGATTTCATCCATGCTATCGATTGTAATGATGCCTGTTTGTAATTATGTTGTTTACCTCAGATTGGAGCGCTCCGCTCGTGCTGCTTCTCAGAATGTTTGGTCGCTATAGCAACCAGTTGTAGTGGAAAACTGTAGGCCCGAAACCAGTCAGTGGAAAACCCCCATTAGATATCGTACTATTTCTAACTTCTGGAGTTGGTTTTGAGCTGTAAGAAGTTTTGCATTTGATTTTAACCAGTTACAGTCTTTGAAACTAAAATGATGTTTGTCCTTTTTTTTTCTTTAGAACTCTGTTCATCTCTAGCCCAGCAATCACCACTGCCTCTGATTAATCTCACTGCTCTCTCTGATCAACAAAAAAGGTGATCCTGGCATAATTAGAACTTAATGCATATTGATGTTATGTTGCCAACTGCCAAATAAGTACACATGTAGCGCCTGTTTTGATGTCTCTTGATCCTCTGTTGACTTCTGTTGCTTCTCTACTTGTTCAAGGGTGAAAAAGAGATGCTTTTCTACTGAAGACACGCCTACCGCAATGGGCTTCATGCCTTGTGCCCTTTTATCTACAAGTGCCCCACCACAACTGGGTGGCATGTCCAGTTGTGTGCATTTCAGTCCTTTAATAAAAAATGAGACCAACTCAGAGGGAGTGGAAAACGAAGAGAACAACCAGAACTCAGAGGAGCAGATCAGCAATGGGGAGAGCCAAGTCACCGAGAGGTTCGAGCTCTTTCAGGAGCCTGTTGAGGCGTGTGAAGAAGAGTGGCATGAAACAGAGCAGTCGGCCAGCACGGAAACGGGTAACCATTTAACTCCAGAAAAGCTGGATGAGGAGCTGTGGGTTCTGCAGCAGCAGCAGGATGAGTTAATGGAGATGATGAAGGAGGTGGTGGAGGAGAGAGACACGTGCAAGGAGAAGCTGGAGAAGCTCCGGAAACGCTGCTCCAAACTAGAGAAGGAGAGAAGTCAGCTTGTCAGCAGGGTATGAGTGAAAAGCATTTCCTGCAATCTTTTACTGTCTTTTAAATGAATGATCCGTTCAGATGCTCCCAAACTTTCCAGGAGGAAGCTCCACTTAAAGGTATATAAATGGTATTATAAACTAGGGCAGGTCTGGTGCTACCGTATTTACAACTTTACCAGCCAGTACATTCTCTGAAATCACCTACATACTAGGGGCAAGAGTCGTCTTTGGAGTGAGCGATATAATTAGTCCAACCCAGAGTATACACTATAGGAACAAAAGTACTGGGACGCCTGACCATTACACCAACAGGGACTTCAAAGACATTCAAAAATACAGAGACTTTAATCTGGAGTTGGTCCCTCTTTGCAGCTATAACAGCTTCCACTCTTCTTGGAAGGCTTTCCACAAGATTCTGGAGTTTCTGTGGGAATTTGTGCCCATTCATTGTGTAGAGTGTTTATGAGGTAAGGCACTGATGCTGGAAGAGAAGGCCTGGCTCTCTGTTCCAGTTCATCCCAGTAGAAAAGGTTCTTCTCCAAACTGTGTCCACAAAGTTGGGAGCACGGTGTTGTCCAAAATGTCTTTTTGGACAACACTTGAAAGTAGGGGCCTAGTCCAAATCCTGGAAAACAGGGTCCCAATACTTTTGTCTTTATATATGTGTATATATGTATTATAATATTATGAGTTTACCCGTGACCACCAAAATAACCAGGTAGTTCTTATCCAGTAATACATCAATTTTCCAACTTTTTCTGAGGATCATCAGATTTTTGAATCGGGTTAAGTTTAGGGTTATTGAAAAGTTAATACAGCAAAATGCCAATCGAGGCTGTGTTACTGTGATTGTATCATATGTAGGTAAGGGATGTTCTTGAGCACAATCGGAAACTGAATACCCTCTTGCTGTAGGTAAAATACCTGCAATGTGCAGACTTGAGTGGCTTTTTTTTTTATATAAAATAGTGACAACATAATGTGAATATATGCAGATGCTGCTGAGCAGCAATTAATTCACAGAACAGTATTGTGAGAGATAATGTGGTTTTAGTGAAATGAAACTAAAATAGAATTCAATTGTTGAAAATCAAGTAAAGATAAGCAACAAGCTAAATGTAAATTCAAATATATGATGTTTATAGGCTAACCCTTATACATAAATTGAACCATTAAAACTAGGATTTTGGTTAAATTTAAAATCTGCTTAATCCCGCCTGCCAGATGAAAATGCTTGAAAAATGTATAAACTCAAAACACTGTCACATAAACTGCCATACCGGTAAACTGCAGTGAAATGTTGGGACAGTATCAAGGATCATTTCCCCAATGCATCTGCCCCAATACATCTGTAAGTTGCAACCTTTGATTTAGTGTGTAATGAACACAGATATGGCCCCAAATGCAGAATAAATAAAAAGTGTATTTCAAGTCCACAAAGACAAAAGACAAAATTGTCACATACAGATAACAATGTAGCATCATTACCCGTAATGACATTTTTAGTCTCGTGTTCCCCCAACTTTACATAGATGTCCCCTATGGGCCTGGAGCTGTAATCTGAAGAGGGCTGTCTGGGAGCATCTGACTGGGACACCACCTCTAATTCTGTACCAGGCCTTACAATACCTAAAGCTAAAGTTAGTAAACATTTTGCCGTTCTACACTGAAACTTATGCAACTGGCCCAAAGTGTACATACAATTTTTGAGCGAAGTGAGAACCCCTAGCAAAAAGTATAGTACAAGTACTACAAGTATACTTATTTTATAATAAAACTGTATATTTTATATACTTAAGAATAGTATACTTATACTGATAATTATAAAGAAAGTATATAACGTATACGTTTGTAAACTTAAATGTTACAGTTTAGTCCGAAGAAGTATTAAATTAGTATACTTTCTAGTACACTACAAGTACATGATCCGGATAAGCATAATATTAAGCATATACTATTCCATTCGTTTGTTAGCTAGAGACGCTGGAGGGAGACAAAGCTGAACTGTCAACACTGTGTGAGCAACTGAAGAGTCAAGTGGAGAAGCTGAACAAGAAGAAGGATGGAGAACAGAGAGAAGACAGTGCTGACGTAGGAGAGAGGTGCAAGCTGAGGAAGCTGAGGCTGAACTTGGGCCGCCTGCTGGTTTCTTTCATTCCTGCTCTCAACCTGGAGCAGCTGGACTTCAACGGCGAGGACGTGGACAGGCTCCTCGTCCAGGTCTTGGAGGAACTCAATTAATTTCAAGCAAAAGCTATATAACCTCATGTTTGTTGTAGTATTTCTTCATGATCAACCACCAGAGACATGCATAATTGTTCTGGCTTATATGAGTTCCTAATATTGCAGTCCAGCCAGGGGCTTTGCAGAAAGAAATGACTGTAGCTGTTTAGAAGCTGATTTTTACTTTGACATTTGGCACTTAAATATCTAAACTTTAATTTTAAAAAGGGTAACATGTAGTTTTTTTTACATTGTTTTCATCAATTTAAACTATTGTTTTATATTGGATGCTATTTTTATTGGATATTTGTTAACTATGTACTATGTATTACTCACAAAACATAATGACGCTTTTACGTTATTTCTCCTTCGTGAACTATGCGAACATGCCAACATTTTTTAAACATTTATGTTATAAACCTGTACAGTAATATGATGAATGACAAAAGGTACCTGCTGAACTTAATGATTCTTCATTAGTTCAGCTCCTGGCGATTAACCTGCAGAATTTTGTTGCAGCGTTCCCACATGATGTGGCGTGTTGAACTGTATCAGGTGTGTGTTAAATCAGGAGATTATAAATTAGCAAAAGCCTTGACAATCATCTCAGAGTCTGAAGGCTTTTTCCATATCATGCACTCTATTAAGAGCAGCATTAGTGTTTAGATGATACATCCCTGGTTGTCCTTGTTAAAAATGTATACAAATATTGGCTTATTTCTTTGAACTGTACAGTAAAATGCAACAAATGGGATTGACTCTCCTCAGTTAAAGTCTTCCATTGTGGGATTCACGATGTCTGAGGCTGGTCAAGAGTTGTCAGTATTGTCTTCTCTTGTAGTTTAAGGGTTGAAGCTCCTGATTCCCCCAACCAAAACCAGTTATTTAGTCCGACTGTGGCCCTTTTCAGCAAAGTAGACAGCTCTTGGCCATGTTGAGCGATGAACCCCAAGTCAGACGTTTGGCATGCGAGGCTGCTAATTAAACATGTGACCTTAATATCTGTTTCCCAAACTGTAAATATGCCATTTCACTCAGTTATAACTCACAGGCCACAGATCTCCTAGACTTCCCAGCTGACCTTGGTTGATCTCTCTCATAGATATTAATAGGTGGCAATGTCGAGACTGTGGTGGTGTACGTGACTCCCCCC
>JBBPCY010070184.1:0-12099 GCA_037974405.1 Brachyalestes nurse
CTGGTGGTGCTGAATGCTGAGTGGTTGGAACTCCTTTATCTAGGCTCCTTGTGTCTTTAGGCACTTTGCAGCCTGTCGCAGCAAAACATTTATTCACATTTCTTTCATTTAATTGACTCAAGATGCCAAAGATAAGATAAGTGTTATAGGAACACCAACATGGTGAAAGTAAAATGTTAAGAAATGGGGGATCTCAAGACAGCTGCACAAGAAATTCTCTATCGTTTCTAGTTGTCTACAACAGTGAATGACAGACTAGTATAAAAATCAGCATACAACGCAAAGTCACTAACGTGGTAAGAGTGGTGTTTCTTCCTTTCAGGCTTCGACTCTGTGTCACTTTGCACATGTGTCAGGATGGAAGGGTCAAAAGTTTTGGACCTACAGGGAAAATCAGAATATTGGACATATGCTATGATATGAAATTGTACATTAGAAATTGAAAAATCATTCTTTACATATTCTTACTGTTACCTTATTAGTGCTGGCTTTCTGCTCCTTCCCAATGTTTCAGACTCAGTGTCCATGGATGAGGCCGCATCTGGTTTTATGGTCTTTCTTGACCTCTCTTCTGGCCTGGTTTCAGCATCTGGGCTAAATAAAATCACAGAAAAGGACATGAGTGATTTTGTACAGCAAAAAAATGCTTCATGAGAAGGCTACCCTTTTAGATCCGGAAGCTGAAATGTCTGAAGAAAAACACCACAAAGACAGACGTTGCATTCAGATATGTTACAAAAGGTGTTACCTCATAAAACCCGGGGCCCAGTTTGCTGAACGGCATCACGTCTTACGAGCTGCTGCTGTGAAACCGACTAACTAAGGCTATCCGCTGGGAGGTCCATGACTTCATTGTTGGCTATTTAATGAAGCCTATCAGTTCACCTCGCCTGTCAGCTGATGTCTCGACTCTGTGTAGCCTCTGCCTGCGCTACCTGTTGGGCTCACCTGGGTGCACGCATTACCTTAATACGTCATGCGTTCACTGAACCGGATCACTCATTCATAAGGAATTAACACCACACTCACATCAGTGTAGACACTCAGTGTCCACTGACTGGACAATGACTGGGAGTTGAGTGACATTTCACTAGTTACAACTGCAAACAAGTGTCTGTCTGGGGTACTTAGAAGATCCAGCAGAAAGTAATGGAGGTGCTGTTTTGTAGGGAATACTCTAACAGATGAAGTCACTTTTCTATCCAAAAACAGTGTCATGGTTAACCATCTTTCGGAGAAGCTGTAGCCGAACCCCGCTGAAAGCAGGCCGGAAGAATCATTCAGTTTAAACCCTGTTGGCTTTGCTTCCTAATGGGAATTGGCTCACTGCAGAATAAGTTTACATTTTGTTACAAAACACATCTTATCAGCCTCAGGTCACCTGTTATATCCCTAGAATCCTTTCCATTATGATATCAACCCACCAAAGACAGAAAGAACACGAGGATCTAAAGTTTATTTTCAGCAGGGAAGGCATGCAAGATACCCGTATGAGGGGATCTATAGTAATATACACTATAAGGACAAAAGTATTGAACATTGAACACCAACAAGGACTTTAATGGCATTGCATTCAAATTCATAGACTTTAATCTGGAGTTGGTCCGTTTTTGCAGCTATAACAGCTTCCACTCTTTTTGGAAGGCTTTGCACAAGATTTTGGAGTTTCTGTAGAGCATTTATGAGGTAAGACACTGATGTTGGACGTGGATCACAATCTCCGTTCCAGTTCATCCCAAAGGTGCTGGATGGGGTTGAGGTCAGGACTCTGTGTGGGTCAGTTGGGTTCTTCCACACCAAACTCATGCAGCCATGTCTTTATGGACCACTGGACCACAGTCATGCTATAATAAAAAAGGTCCTTCCCCAAACTGGGCCCATAAAGCATGCCGTTGTCTGATGTCTCGGTCTGATGAAGTATTAAGATTAAGCCCTTCACTGGAAGTAACCCTCAGACAGAAATCTCAGAATCAGAATCAGAAAACTTGGGGAAAATTGCTTATGCTACAACTGCACAGACACACAGACACACAGATACGAGAGCAATATCAAATATAAAGTGTAAAATATCTAACATCTAAAGTCTAAAAAAGTCAAATAAATAAAAACTGCAGAGATGAATTCCAAATGAATGTAGTTGTGTTCTTTAATGATTCCTTGCCGTATTTCTATTGATCATTTTTTTAATAGATGTTATGAAGCCTTTGAGAACAGTAGATCATTCAGCTGAAGAATGCGCTGTTCAGACAGAGTGAGTGTTTCTTCTATTTCACCATTTTAATCAAAATAGTGCATTAAAACCCAGTGTATGGCCTGTCTTTCATGAACTTTTGTGCTTGCAAACAAACAGGAGACAAAGTCCCCTCAGGGCTTCAGTAAACAGAACAGAGTGGACGTGCTCTCTGCATGCATTTAGGTACAAGAAAAAAACTGATAGTCCTACAGAAACATGTTGAAAAATGCATTCTTGCAGTACATACTCATATAGAATTGTGTGTTAGATAGTTTTGTTGTATGTAATCGGTTATTTTTGCATTATACCACACATAAAACAATGCAACTATAGAAATAGGCCTTTATAGACTCACCACTGGGACCCATGCCTCGTCTGTTGATTAGGCAAAACAGAACACATTGGCCTGGCTTCATTGTTTCAAAGCGCAGAGTCATCGCAGACCACATGTTTCTCCATCAGACGTCTGAAATGATTCTGAAAGCCAGCTGTGGTTTCAGATTTCAGATGGTGAGGAGGTCTCTGACCCTTTGACCCAGTTAATAAGTGATTTACTGGCTTCTCTAGATTTGCAAATATTAGAAATAAACAATGTGGCTAAAGGTTATGCAAAGAGTTGCTGGCAGCTTTTACAGTTCTCTGTTATAGTGTGTGTTCAGTCAGGGTGTATTTCACTCAGTTTTAGTACAATGTCTGGAATAGACAAATTTAGTCACATTTATTGTATCTGATGTGAAATAAGAGCTTCAGCATATCTCTGTAAAGCTCAAAGTACATCATCTGAATAGTTTTCAACGAGTAATGGATTCTTTGTTGCAGGATTTTAAAACATGCACTTAATTTGGGAGGCAGTGATGTGTGGACTCTTTTACTCTTTTTTACTTTTTTACTTTTTACTTTAAAGAGCTTGGCCAGAAATGCTATGGTTTGAACCCACAGCACCAGTCAAATAAATTAATACACTCTGACACACATTACTACTACTACTATTACTATTACTATTATTATTATTATTATTATTATTATTATTATTATTATTATTATTATTATTATTATTATATACTAAAACACAGCTAGAGCGTTTATGTCCACCACAAAGAAATACTGCTGAACATTTAAAAGTAAATAAATATTCATTTAAAACAATAGATTTCCTAATCAGAAATCCTTATTGATCCCAGAGGAAACTGATTGTGTTTCATGTGTGTCTGTTCAGCTTTTCCATG
Source organism: Brachyalestes nurse (assembly GCA_037974405.1). Taxonomy (NCBI): domain Eukaryota; kingdom Metazoa; phylum Chordata; class Actinopteri; order Characiformes; family Alestidae; genus Brachyalestes; species Brachyalestes nurse. The sequence continues at coordinate 3,460 of JBBPCY010070184.1, forward strand.
TTTGTATATGATTTATATACTTTAATACATTTAAATGCCAGACAGATAGTGTCAGTTTTATGATCAAATGTCTGCTAAAATATTAGAGCTTAAAAAGGTTTTTAGATGGTTAGAGCTGTTAATAATCATCAGACATCTACTGGTTTATAAAGAGTTACTGGTTTAGAATATGATGAATATGATGAAATACTGAAAATACTTTCCTTATTTATCCTTTATAAATTGGAACAGCTGGTGGCCTAGTGGTTAGAGAGTTCCTCCTGCAATCAGAAGGTAGTGGGTTCGAATCCCACGGCTGTTAGTGGCACCACTGAGGTACCCTTGAGCACAGTACCGGCCCCACACACTGCTCCCCGGGTGCTGTGTTCCTGGCTGCCTCTGCTTCACTTGGTGAATGGGTTAAATGCAGATGTTGTGTGTTCACGTATGACAAGTGGTGACTTTCACCTCACTTCATCCATAATATCCATAGCGATTAATGGGTGGCATGCAGTACCGCCCTGTGGCCACTAGGTTCCGCACTTGGACCAAACACAGAGAATCACGTGTTTGAATATGTCACGCGTCTACGTCAGCAGGCCATGTTACAAAACGTGTGGATCTTTCACTTGTACACATCTCCTGCACTCTTCTCTTTGACCGCTGCTTCATCTGTCTGGAATCAGGTTTGAATGTTTAAATCACTTTTACTAACTGGTTTACTTTACTGTCATTTATTCTATCACTAGATATGAACTTAAACTGTAGAAAATGGGCCTAGGGGCCTTCCTTTCTTGTGCAGAAGTCACTTGCAACACCTGACATGCACAGGTAAATATTATTTGGCCTGTTATCAAGTTTTGTGCATCTCTGATGCAGCACCTCATTAGTAAACATATCAAGGTTCTAGTATTCCCTCCATTTCCTCCCATTATTTCTGTTAACCTTCCAATAGTTCTCTGGGAGTGGGTTAAAGGTCACGTCCCAATAAACATTCCCAACATTGCGACATTTATGTTTCTGACTGTGAAATACACTATATGGACAAAAGTATTGGGACGCTGACCATTACACCACCAGGTTACTTTGATGACATTGCATTCAAATCCATAGACTTTAATCTGGAGTTGGTCCCCCTTTGCAGCTATAACAGCTTCTACTCTTCTTGGGAGGCTTTCCACAATATTTTGGAGTTTCTGTGGGAATTTGTGCCCATTCATTCTGTAGAGCATTCATGAGATCCGGCACTGATGTTGGACGAGTTCATCCCAAAGGTGCTGGATGAGGTTGAGGTCAGGCCAGTCAAGTTCTTCCACACCAGAATTGTCCGGCCATGTATTGGGGCACAGTCATGCTGGAATAGAAAAGGTTCTTAATCCCAAACTGTGTTAGTTAGGAGCATGGTGTTGTCCAGAATGTCTTGGCATGATGAAGCAGTAAGATTGTCCTTCACTGGAAGTAAGGGGTCTAGCAAAACCCTGAAAAACTGGTGCGTTTCAATACGTTTGTCCATATAGTGTATGTGGTCACTCTACTGTATAATATCAGTTTAATAATGCGTGTATTATGGTAGTACAGTTTCACATCATGTCTCATTACAGTAGTTCAGTAGTACAGCACCCCACAACAGGCAGGTCTACTGCAACAGGCAATACATTGCATTACTCTGTGATTACACATTCAATTATTAATAATGTAATTACGAATTTAATATATAAATATAAATTTTAAATGGGGAAAAGTCGCCCAATCACCAACATTTTAATAAAAGCAATTGCCCCCCTAGTGATGTGGACACCATCTTCTAGTACCTATATTAGTAAAGGACAAATAGATCTGCAGCTATGCATGCAATCCCTCCCTTCCCCAGGATAAAATGGAAGAATATCAAATACAATTCCACTGTAAAATTGGACCAAATCCAGATGCCACTCTGGAATATGACAGCTGTGACTTTGTGTTATTAGATATTCAGTTGATTAGGTCACACTGTGTGACGATCTTAAACACTAATGGAAAAAATGATGTGGTGTCACTTTGGGAGGTCATATGAGATGAAAGACAGTTTTGAATACAGTGAACATATGAGCCTAGCATTTCATAAAGCGGCCTGTTCTGTGTCCTGTACATCACAGCAGCTGTGAACATTTGACAGTGGATCTTTGCACTGTACTGTTGCATGCCTACAGAGTGACATCTGGGTCTTCATCCGGCTCCCTTAATCCTATCATTCAGGCTTAAGTTCCTACTTGCTCTCCTCCAAGAAACATCATCTGGCTCTGCCATCTCTACACACAAGGCAAACCCAGTCCAGACTGGTCTTATTCTGGTTCCCCGCTCCTGGACTGACCTGCCAAAGCTGATGAGAGCAGCAAAAACCTCTCTAGTGTCAAAAACCTCCTGAAGACTCATCTGTTCATAGAGCATCTCCTCTCCTGATGCATCTATCTTCTCACACTACTTACATAAAGATTTTAGTACTTAGTACTCTCCTCTGGTTCTCACACTGTACTGAAATTTGAGTGTTTGCTCATATTTTAAGCTGTCTGGCAAATGAATGTAGTATAATGCATGAAAAATGACCATCACTGCTTGATGAACTTAAAAACACACTAGATTGCATTTCTGCGAGAAAATGCAAAGTGTGATCGCGCAGTTGCTATGGTAGCTGTGGTTGTTACTAGGTGGAAACTGTTACTGTAATGGTTGCTGTGTTGTTGCTAGGCGCTTACTGTGGTTCTGCAGGTGGGTGCTAAGGTGTAGCTAGCTGGTTGCTATAGTAAATCTAGTGGTTGCTATGATGTTGTAAATGGTTGCTAATGACAAAAACACAATAGACACACTATTGATAAAAACAGTCTGAGGAACAACTTTCTAACTGTAGTATTTAAATCAATATCTTGGCTGTTGTATATATTTATGCCATTTCTGCTTGCTTCTCTTTTTTCAGTAGATCATGACCAGTGTTCAGACGAGCGCCAGTGATGAGATGGTCCAGCAGTTTCTGGATCATGCATCCAGGGGTGACGTAGAGCGAATTTCTGCTATGATTTCTCACTCCAGTCACGTCCTCAACGAAAGTGGGAAACAAGGCTGGACAGCCCTAATGTTGGCCGCAAGAAATGGACACTATGATGTGGTGAAAGCTTTACTTTCGAAGGGGTGAGTTTACAGAATGCTTCCTACATGCTTGAAAATAGGTGCTCAATTCGGCATCATAATACCATTTCAAACAACAAAGGTACCAAATTTCTTACCAGCCATAATGTTTTTTGTATTAACAGGTGTAATAAAGACTTGATGAATAAATCAGGCCAAACTGCTCATGAAATAGCAAAGTTCTGGGGTCACAGACACATCGCCAGCTTGTTGGCTAGTGACGGAAAGAGCAACCTTCATGAGATTCTACCAAACACAAGAGCTGTGGACCATGAGAATTACTTCAGTAGAGAGTATCTTGACAGGATGAGTGAAAAAAGGACAGATTCAGGATGGCTTACAGATAAACAGACTTCTCCAGAGACCGTGTTCATTCTTTTTCGTAATTTGGACCCTCTTGTCACATCAGGGCCAGAAGACGTGGGCGATCGGCAGGCGAAGATGAAATTGTGCAGACTGAGGAGGGACTCTGTGGATGAACTGATGAGAAAGAGTGATACAGTGGTTGTTTTTCTGGGAGTAGAAAAGCAGGAGTGTTCCCCACCTGATGGAAATAAGGATGGTCTCATTGCATGGTTTGCTCTGAATACCCAGGAGGATCCCACAGAAAACCTCAAGTCTGCGGACTCAAACAGATTCTTCCTTAAGGGGCCCATGCCAGGACTTCTATTGCTGGATGAAGAAGAAGCAGGTGAGGCAGCTGTTAAATTGATCTTTTGTTACCTTCTGCGGATGTCCAGCAGGTAAGGGGAAATTCTAGCTTCTAAAAGTATTTATTTGTCATTCATTGCACAACTATGGTCTACCAAGATGTACACTACAGTACAAAAATCTTAGACACATGCAAAAATAATGTTCACAAACTTTTTAGATGAGCAGTGTGGTGTTTTTTCATATTTATATTATATTATTAAAATGAAACTAAAAAGAATACATAAAAATAACATTACACAATAAATAGTGATTTTATGTTCAGTATATCCGTGTCTTCGTTTAATTAAGTCAGGAGCTGTTCTAGTCGAATTTCACAAGTCCAATCATAGAATTGAGGAGAAATCTGGAACTGAACTTCTCACAAAACCAGGAGGAACTAGATCACAAAATATCAACTACACTTTTACAAACAAAACAAGTCTTGATACTTTTCATTGTTTTCTTGTTTGTTTGCATTTATTATAATGCTAACTTTGCTACCAGAAATACACTTTATCACACACTGAGAAAATTTTTTTTAAACAATGTGCATTAGGCTTTTGCACAGTTCTGTACTTTTGTCTATACTAAGGTGCACTGATGTAGAGCATTGCATCTTTTTTTTTAAATACTGGGCTCTACAGGAAAACTTAACTAATTGTGCTCACACACAGGTGTCATTGCTCAAGCCAGATCTGTTCTTGCATGGCACAACCGATACAGCTTTTGTCCAACATGTGGAGGCCGAACCAAAGTGGAGGAAGCAGGTTACAAGCGAACATGCTTGACAGAGGGCTGCCGGAGTCTTCAGGGCATCCACAATACATCTTATCCTAGAGTTGGCAAGTAACCTCCCAACTGCTTTTGCTATTACATTTTTTAAATTTTACATACTTTATTGATCCCAGGGGAAATTACTTGAGTAATACTTCTACTAATAAACCAGTGAAGCAGTGGGCTGACAACAATGGCAAACAGCGAATGGTATGTGGTGACGGTACCTTGCTCTAGGGTACTTTAGTGGTGCCATTGGTGGTCGTGGGATTTGAACCCACAACCTTCTGGTTGCAGAGGCAACTCTCTAACTACCAGGCTTCCAGCTGTCTCTACATTTACAGCATTTGGCAGAAGCTCTTATAAAGTGACTTAGTGTGTTTTGTAGTACACAAGAAAACACGTTCCTCATAGTAAACCCAGACTTGAAATCAAGAGCTGGTAGAAGACTTGATTCTATCAGAGAAGAAGGACCTATCAAAGGACCACCAAGGACCTATCAAATCACACACACAAAAAACCATTTTTTATGAAGTTTGTGTGAAGTTTTAGAAGTCTGGTGTGGTAAGATGCACCATGACATAACTTCCTTGTTGTCATTTTTCTCTTTGCAGATCCTGTCGTGATCATGTTGGTCATTCATCTAGATGGGAATCAGTGCTTACTGGGAAGAAAGAAGACTTTTCCTCCAGGGATGTTCTCCTGTCTTGCTGGGTTCATTGAACCAGGTAGGTCAAATTCCCTGAGCAGTGCTCTCACGAGCCTTGTTAGAGAGGCCGGTGTGTTTCGTCCATGAATGTGGTCAAGAACTACCTACTTTGAGGGAATAAGGCCATTTGACTTGGAAAATAACTAAACAGAGACTGCTGTAGTGGACGGGCAGGTGATTTTGAAACTAAAAATGCAATTGGATTATTGCATTGCAAGAGATGTCGGACGCTCAGTCTACTTATGGGCGTAGCATATGAGGCTGAGACCACCACTGCTGCTTCTTATATAGGAAAGTCTGAGGAGTGTTTCAGATTCCTAATTAATAGAGGGGTGCACCTAATTGACTTCTCCCATCCCATCCATATATGTTTATAAGTTAATAAGTTTGAATCAGAAATCCTTTAAAAGTAAAATGTGTAAAGTGCCCATTTTTGTTACACATGAACACACAACAGTGCAAAATTGTTTTCTGTATTCAACACATTCACCAAGTGAAGCAGTGGGAGGTGCCAGGAACACAGCGCCAGTGTGTGGGGAGGGCACCTTGATCAAGGGTACCTCAGTCGTACCACTGGCAATCCTGGAATTTGAACACACAATCTTCCGATCGCGAGGACAACTCCCTAACCACCAGAGCACCAGCTGCCTGCTCCTAATTGGCTATCCCACCTATAATAAATTCGCTAGCTTTAATTAATTTGCTTTATTATGTAGTACAACTATTTGACCCTATGACAACTCACCACTTCTACATAGTAAAACTGTATTGAATATTTCCAAACTAAGGTTTATTCCCTTTAGCGCTGTCTTTTAAGCAGATCATTTAAGATGTATCTGTCGGCACAGGTGAGACCATTGAGAATGCAGTCAGACGGGAGGTTCTGGAAGAGAGTGGTGTGACTGTCGGGCCTGTCCAGTATGTGTCCTCCCAGCCTTGGCCGATGCCCTCCTGTCTGATGATCGGCTGCTTATCGGTAGCAGTGTCTACAGACATCAAGGTCGATAAAAATGAAATTGAAGAGGCTCGCTGGTTCACAAGACGACAGGTAAGACTGACACTGGATAAGTCAAGCCTGGTTATCAAATTTAAATGTTTACACAGTAAAATGATTGCCCCATCCATCTTTTTTGTCAAGTCTGAAGTAAAAGCATTTCAGCCAGAAGTGTGCTGCCGTACCTAAATAAATGTGCAATCATTTTTATCAATGTACATTTTTTTCAGAACCTGATGTAATAACATGTTTTCATCCATGTTTGTCCACTCTACAGGTTATAGATGCCATTTCAAAGAACAGCCAAGCAGTCTTCACCATGCCTCCAAGACAAGCTATTGCACATTATCTAGTAAAGCACTGGATTGGTCTAATCTCTAACCTTTGAACTAACATTTGTGAAAATGCTTTGAAAAAGGACCTGCAGTGAAAATGGTAATTCTTTATGTTTAACTTTTACACCACTGCATACTAAGTGAGGAGGTTCTGATAACACTTTACTGAAGGGCAGGAACTGTAAGGCTTCCTAAGCCTTTCATAACACCTGACAAATCTACATAAGCATTAATAATAAGTTCTTCCACCAAGACTTCTGTTGATGCTTGTTAGAAGAAGCCTTTATGAATGTTTATCACACAAGGATTATGTGTAAAGTGACCATTTGTCAAATGTAAACGCAGAACATTTAATGTTGGATCAGAGACCGATTAGTGTAAATTCAGTTGTTTTAAACTTTGAACGTAGAAAATGCGTTGATCTTAATGTCTCTGACCATCATTAAATGAATATCTTACCGTATGCAAATAGAGATCATACAGTAAGCTGTGTTTTTGTTAGAGGTTCAGTTACAGCTTTCAGTTAGAGAACATGAAACAAAAGTGTGAGTAATAAACAATACATACGTTTGGTTTTGATTTCACCTGGTATGGTGAATAGACAAGATTAGTAACAAGGAATTTAATTGCAAACCACTTTGCTGCTTACCATTTTAAGAAATTATGATATAAGGACCACCAGGGAAGTATGACTTAAAGGTGCTTTATTGTAACAATGAACCTTTGCAAAAGCTACTAATTTCTCTGAATAAATCTACACTTTCAATACAACAGCATCTGCCTCTGTTCGTTATATAGAAAAAAAGACTATTATTAACAGGTATACTGATATACTTTGTGTGTTGTATATCACACACTATTACACACTAAAATACATTATATATGTATTTACAGTGGTGTACCAGTGAAAGATGATTGGAAAACAGCATGAAATGAAAAGTATCCTGAGCAGTGTGATCGCATAAATGAGCTCAGAAAGAAGCGTTGGCAGCTGTCATTATAACTGGGTTGCAGACTAAGCTGGTGTGGAAAAAGAATGAATGCTGGTCTTACACAGACATGTAAAGGTCACTATTGTGTTAGTTAGTCCAAAAAAACAAAAGGAACAAAAAGACCACCACAGCACACAGTGTGAAATTCCTCTCTGCATTTAACCCATTCACCTGAGTGAAGCAGGGGGCGGCCAGCGATGCAGCGCCCGGGGAGCAGTGTGTGGGGACCTCAAGGCTACCTGAGTGGTGCCAGTGGCAGTCCTGGGATTCAAACCCCTGACCTTCTGATCAAAGGGGCAACTCCATCACCACCAGGCCACCAACAATTTAGCTCACACTAGCTGGTGAGTGACAATTTTCAACATAACCAAAATGATCTGGAAGGAAAGGCAGGTCAACGTACTCAGTAAGGCCAGGAGACACCTGAGAACTTTCTCCACTGTCTGAGGTTTCCAGCAAGCAGACATCAAGAAGGTCCAGCTCAGACAGTAGTATGTCTTCATCAACACCCTCCACTTCCATGGACTTCAGGGGCTCCATTTGCATGAGACACTTTTCAGTGTTCAATGGGATGTCTTCTGGTTTGAACACACTTACAGTCGTACCTGTCTGTCAATCGAAAGTTTGTATTTATGCGTTGAGTTCACAGCTGCATGGCTTTATAGTCCCCAAAATAATCAACTTCTCCAGCTTTTCTGTTTTTTAGCTTTACATCAAACTTCAAACGATGAAACGTGGTGGAGGGAGACTTTTCACACAGAACACAGAAGTCTCTTTATATGCCATTTTATGTGTACAAATAGATCTATATCTATATTTATATCTATGTCTATCTCAATCTATGCTATCTATCTCTATACATACACATATACAGTGTTGGGCAAGTTATTTTAAAAAGTAATTAAACTACTGATTACTCCCTATAAAGGTAATTAAATTACTAATGTGATTACTTTATTTCAAAAGTAATTAGTTACATTACTAGTTAGATTACTAGTTACTTCC
>JBBPCY010070195.1:0-12097 GCA_037974405.1 Brachyalestes nurse
TCACAATCCAAACAACGGCTGGAGGAACCGAGGAGGAATCTGGAACCGAACCTGTGTTCTCCTCACCAGCTCACAAAGTATCTACTACTTTTACAAACAAAACAATTCTGACACTTTTTACTGCTTTCTTGTTTGTTTGTATTTATTCTAATGTTCACTTTGCCAGCAAAAACACATTTTAATTATCACATGCTGAGAAAAATGGTTTTAAACACTTTGCCAAGACTTTTGCACAGAGCTGTATTCATGCTCTCCTGGAATATGTAATATGTGTACCTTAAATCACATTTCGTTATTAGGGATTTTAACCACATTTCTTTATTACATAAAGACAAAAGTAATATAAATGAAAATTCTGTGGAAAAGCGCCTCAAGCTGGAAAGCTTCCCGGTTGTGAATGGTCTGTGAGATCATCGGAGGGAGCAACAGGATCATTTCCTCATTTCCCAGCACTCCCCCACCTCCTTCTCCCGCCTCTAAAGGCAGGATCTATCTTCAGACTCGTGTAGGACAGGAGCTCCAGCGAGCAAAACGGATCAATCAATAACTAATGGAGCCCAACAGACCACCAACCGCCCCTCCCTGGACCCTTGATGAAAGGTCAGGCGTTGATCAGCCTCCATCCTACTTGGAAAGCACTGCTGGAAACCCACTGCCTCCAGGGTTCTACCACCCTCTGCCTCCGCCGTACCCCGATGAGGCTCCGTTTCAGGGTGCCTGTGACCAGCAGCCCCTCGTCATCGTGCATCCCATCGACTATGTGTCCTCGGGTCCCCTGCAGCAGCCCTACCCCGACTACCGGGGCTTCTCCATCTTCAACCTGCTGTTCTGCTGCCTGCCCCTGGGCATCGCTGCCTTAATCTACTCCCTTAATGTGAGTATGAACCACACAGGCACCAGTAAAAGGGGTCCTGTCTGATGTTTTACCCCTGTATGTGCCTGGTGCCTGCTCGATTCGGCGCATGCGTATTCGGAAAGCCCTCATGTTGCTGCCTGATCGGTCCCAGCTCGTAAAAGACTTTTATTAACTGTTTAAATTTAGTTTAAAAACTGTGTTTTTTTATTTAACAAATATATTTACTATACACACACATATACGCAGTGGGCATCTGGCACTTACAACACCCCATAACTTGGTGTCCACACGAATGTGCTTTCAGAAGATGTTGGCAGAATATAAAAGCTTGGGTTGCTTTGGATTAGCTCCTTTGTCTTAAACTGTTAGATTCTACCAAAATTCGTAATTCGTAACTTCTCCAAGCTAGCCCACCCTATGACATTTTTTGCTTTTTATGTTGCTTATGTTCTATATATTTATAAGGAAGGCTCCATATAGAAACTTGGGGAAGCTGGTGACTGATTAGAACGTTGTTCCTGCGATCAGAAAGTTGTGCTTGAGTCCCAGCACTGCTAGTGTCATCACTGAGGTCCACTCGAGCAAGGTTCCGTCCCAACACACTGCTCCCTGGTTGCCCCTCGTTGGTGGCAGCCCCCTGCTCCACTTGGTGAATGGGTTAAATGCAGAGAAAGACTTTCTTAATGTGTGCTGTGGTGGGTTCATACGTGACTATAAGGGGACACTATACTTTTAATCTTCCATACTCTAGAAGTACTAGGTTTTGACAGTGCTACAGCCATATGCAAATGTTTTGGCTTCCCGTTCAAATGACATGTTGTTGATATTTAATTAGATTCTCAGTTCAGCACATTTTAATGCACAATTATAGATCATTCTCTATGTTAAACTCAAATAGGTATGAATTGTCCAGTCATATTTAAGTGCGTTCTCTGTAGAGGATGTATTAACTTTAATTTCACTTAAATGATGTGTGTAATTTCACTGGTAGTTTTGAAACTTCTGCATACAACCAATATGTCAGAGAAATGGGACTTTGTAAGAAAATATATCTCTTCTAACAAAGAATAATGGCCACATCATTTACAAAGATGCAGCCACCCCACAAGTGGGCGTGTTAAATCTATCATCAGCGGCATACAAGGTGTTATGAAAGGTGTCCTGTTCGGTTAACACTGGCTCAACCAAGTTTTAAGCTTTTCCCCAATCTTTAATTGGTAATGTTCACCTCTTGTAGTACAGAATGTTTCAAGGCATAATAATAATAAGCTTTATGAGATTTTTCGGAAGGCTTATTATCCAGTATTCATTACATAAGATCAATGACAGAATAATAATATTAGTGGTTTAGGGAACAAATCTAATTAACATCGCAAATAGTTGCTTTATTTAATGTAATTCTAATATCAGTTATATTTAAATTGGATTTTGCATATTTATGTTTCAACTAAAACCAAACCAACAGTGCAGAAATAAGGCGAGCATCATCTTCTCCTTTTCTACCTAGAAATAAGAGCTTTTTAAATTAATTCAGGCATATAGGTTCTCAGGCTTTAACCACCTGCATGTGTAAACTCAGTGGTGCCTCTGGCCTTGGTTCAGAGGTCGGATCTTCTTTTGGTTTTGTTTCTCAGATCACTCATGAGACTCATCTCTGAAGTTCTGCGCCTCTCTTTGTTCTTCCAGACTCGAGATGCCAACAGAGCCGGCGATCAGCTGTGGGATTTGGAATTGTCTTGTGTATCTTCGGTCTTTACTATTTTTAAGCATTCCGATTATTCTTTTATTGTTTTGGGGTTTTTTGCCAATTTTTTGAGTTATTTTTGGTTTTCGTTTTCTTTTATGGTTGAGTGAACGCTGGCGCACTGCCTGCCGCTGCTTGTTTGTTTGTAGCCTATGGTTTTTGTTTTGTTGTTTGTATATTTTCCAGGATTTCCCTGCCTCTCCTACTATTTTGACTTTCTCTCTATTCTCTACTGAGCTGGAATGAAGACAGTGCTCGGCTGCTGGGCTCCTGGCCCTCCTCTCCTTTCCGGCCTTCACCGCTCGCTCTGTTCAAACCTCCCGGACGTCGCATGGCTCCCTCACAGGAGATGTGTCCATCGCGGTTAGCGGCGGAGCTGTGGCATCGACAGCACAGGCCCGATAGACCCATCCCTGTGGTCTTCCCGGCGTCACTCCTCCAGGGGTTCGGGCGGGCGCACAGTGGACCGCACCATGCTGGCCGGCCTCCCCCCGGGGGATTGGCAATAGTTCCGCCCAATGCTGCGTCTCCCTGAGGCGCCTCGGCGTCCGCTCGCTCGCCAGCTGACTTTGCCGAGCGCAAACACAAGAGGAAGCAAAACCAACATAGACTGAGGGTGGACCGACAACGAAGGTCCACCTAAACTGAACGAAAATACAAAAACACAAAACCCTAGCACCCAACAACAAAACCCAAGCACTAACACACCCCAGCTGTGATTAATAACAAAGAAAACCCCTGACACTTCAAAACGAAAGCCCCAAAACCAAAAACAGAAAAAGGCTAGCCTTTAGTGGCCGCCTACCATCACAGTCCCCAGCCCTGGCAGTAATAGACAAAATGTCTTAAACATCTTTACATACTCTGTACATATCTGTTCATACGTTGTCTGCCTGTTCATATACTGTATATATTTCCACAGTGTTCTACATTTATTTATATCCACTCTGTACATATATACATACATATACTCCAAGTGTACATGCATAAATATACTGATCTAAGTTGACATATACATATATTTGTTTAATACACTCATCCATTTATGTTTCCAGGTTGTTTGTATAGTGTACTTTTTATGCTGCACTGTTGGTATAGTTTTTATTCTGTTGTTTTTCATTTTTCATTTTCTTGTACTGTCCACTTTCTGCCATGACAATGCAAATTACCCACTTGTGCAACTAATAAAGGATTATCTTATGAATGTAAATATGAAATGCCCTTCAACATTTTCTTTGTATAATACATAATAAATGCTGAATAAAGGCTTTTTGTAACACATGAAGGTATTCTATGTTTTATTATGCTAGAGAACTGAATAAATTAACACAACCTACATTCATGAACACAAATCCAGTTTGGGTGGTTTGGACAACAAGTACAGTTTGGGTGGTTTGGAGGAAACCCATGTTGTCTTTTCTTGTTTTAGTGATTGTTTTAGTTTGGTGATTTTTAAGTCCAAGACAAGTGCAGAATTGGGTCCAAATCAGTACCACCTAGAAAGAGGTTTGAGTCATGACCAAGTCCAAGTGAGTAAGACAGAACTGAGATCACTTTGACACTTTTCCAAACACAGTCGTTTCCAGCTGTGAATCCTTTTCCAAATCCAAAGTCTGATCTTCTCACCATTATGCAAGTACATGTGTTTTTTCTGGTTTTGCAGTCCTGCTCATATTTCATGTTCATCAAATAGAACTGTGCGATTGTAAATATGAAGTCTCTGTTCTGTATGTCTATGTTGCATGTACCTTTAGGCAGATGCAGTTTTACTCCACTTAACTAAAGGTGTCTTACAACAGAATGTGTGCAATGCTTCTCCTGTAAAAGGCTTCTTACTGGAGAGTGATCACTAATAAAGGGACTGTTGTAATCAGTCATTCAGTTTAAACACTTTTTGTTAAAGAAATTAAATTTTTTTCTCAGCAGTAAATACCAAATATCCTCAAAATAAACATGCTCTGAGCTCTATAAGCAGTGGAAAAGTCAAATGAAGTGGGCCACCCAACATTAGTAAAGTAGTAAAGCCCCTTATAGTCACACATGAACACACCACAGCACATAACATGAAATCCTTTCTTTGTATTTGACCCTTTCACCAAGTGAAGCAGGAGGCTGCCACCAATGAGAGACATCCAGGGAGCAGTGCGTGGGGATGGTACCTTGCTCAAGGGAACCTCAGTGATGACACTAATAGGCCCCAATCAGTACAACGAAGCTCATCTACTTGTGTGTTTATCAGTCGGGGCTATATTTATTATCCTGTCAGTCAGGAGCAGTAGCTTTAAGGTTCTGCCCCTCGTGTGCTTGTGTTTTTGTTTGGTTTAGTCTCCACCCTGGCCCCACTTATTCCTCTTCCTCTTCCACTGAACTGTGCATAAGTTGTGAATTGCTGCACAGTCATTTCTTTTGAATGTAACACAGTGTTGTTTACGGCAAACTGTACAATCAGATTTATTGAGAATCTTTGAAAAATTAACATGAATTTTGGAACTGATTCATTTATACTCTTGAATTTTCCAGCTGTTTTTATTTCAGCCTAATTCGTTCAGAGTGGTGACATGGTGTGAAATTTGCATCCCTAAGGTTAGACTTATATGTGACATGAAACGGACGTCTAAAGAGTCTAATACCCCACAAAAGGTTTTATTGTATTCATGGCTTCACTGTTGGCGTTGGAAAGTAAATCTAATTGCTATTTTGCGTCAACTAAGGCGACCCCTGACTAATTATCACTAGCCCCAACCGGGACATTCATGACATTGCATCCAAATACATGGACTTTAATCTGGAGTTGGTCCTCCTATGCAGCTGTAACAGCTTCCACTTCTCTTTTGGAGTTTCTGTGGAAATTTGTGTCCCTTCATTCTGTAGCATTTATGAGGTCAGACTGCCTTGGTTTCCAGAATGTCTCGGTCTGCTGAAACATTAAGATCGTCCTTCACTGGAAGTAAAGAGTCTAGCCCGAACCCTGAAAAACAGGTGTGTCCCAATACTTTTGTCTATACAGTGTAAGTCTCAGTATCTCTGAATGACTGTGTACAGATGGGCATACCGTGGCTTGGATTTCTCTCTGTCAGAACGCTAGGAACTATTTTAAGTTCTTGTTCGTAAGGTTAAACCATGTTTTGTCTTTCTCCACCACACTGTCCTCTGACATCTGCCCTCTTGTGCTGTTTATTTCCAGGGTGCCGTGTTACTGCTTTTTTGCTTCACACTAGCGCCCCCTTTAGACATTTCTGCGGAATTGGCTTTTGGATGCAGGAGATCTGCGTTTAAGTGACTTATGATGGATCCCTCGAGAAAGGACGAACGGACGAGACAAGGGGAGGCTGATTTTTATTCTTTTGCTGGAACAGACACTGTATGTATGATATGTATGATATATGTATGATAATATGAACACGTCACCATTATTGCATCAATTCGAATACTCCATAGCGACTGGAGCTATAGAAACAACCCAAATAGCCTCTAATTTTAAGATCCTGTTGTATTCAATACATTCGGAAGATTGTAGGACTGTATGCAAGACTGACGTGTTCTGTTGGTCCTGTAGCCACGCCCACGAGAAGGGATGAATTAAATAAAGGGGAGGGATACGAGAGAGCAACTCCCACTCACACTGATCAGCAGTGCAGGGAAAGTGTAGGAGACAGGCCAGAGACCAGCCAGCTCTTGGTAATAGCAGGGAAGAGATACAGGGTCCAGGAACGTGAGAGAGTGAAAAAACCAATAGATATAACCCAAATAGCCCCTTGTTTGAATAAGATCCCGTTGTATTCAATACATTTGGAAGATTATAGGACTCTATGCAAGACTGACGTTTTCTGTTGGACCTGTAGCCACGCCCAGGAGGAGGGTGCATTTAATAAAGGGGAGGAAAACAAGAGAGCAACCCCCACCCACACTGACCAGCAGTGCAGGGAAAGTGTGGGAGACAGGCCAGAGACCAGACAGTTCTTGGTAACAGCAGGAAAGAGATACAGGTTGCAGGAAAGTAACACTGAAGAGCTAAACCAGAATGGACCCCACAAAGCAACCCAGTGCCCCACCAGCTGGAGGGGATCCAGGTGAGAAATCAGGAATGCACCAGCAGCCTCCACCATATCAGGACTACAATGCTGGCTACTATCCACCTCCCGGAACCCACCCCCCCAACCAGACTGGATACCCTCAGGGCCAGCCCTATGGAGCACCGTACGGTCAGCCGTACCAGGGGCCATACCAAGGCCAGCCTGCTGTCACCGTGCAGCCCACCATCTATGTGGCCTCCGGTCCACTCGCCCAGCCCTTACCCGACTACCTGGGATACTCCATCTTCACCCTGCTGTGCTGCTGCCTGCCCCTGGGCATCGCTGCCCTCATCTTCTCTATAAATGTGAGTATAAATGACACAGGCTACAATGTAAAATGTCAATGAAGAACTGTATTCAGCTCTTAAAATTGGGGAAAAAAATAGAAATAAGTGGTCCTTGCTCTTGTTGAACTTGCCTAAGTGAAAAGAAATTGGAACTGTTAAGTTTAAATGTTTTAAGAAGATTAAGACTTACCATTGTTAAGTCTTTCATCAAGAACATTTGAAAGCTGTGCAGCTTAACTGCAGAGAAATTAACTTTAAATGTTTAGATTTTTTTGTTTTGAGAGAAGTGAGATGTTTTACTACTTACCATTATTATTAAATCTTTCATTAGTGACATTTTAAAGCCGCTTAGTTGATTTCCCTCCGGTTACGGGGGCACTATTTTGTGTTCAGACTCTACACAAAGACACAGGACTCCAACACTATGGGGCGTAGGTGTGTGTGTGTGGGGGGGGGTGGTTCGCTTATTCACAGGGGTTGATTACCTTTGTGTACTTTCACAATGTAAATATATATTACAAACACTCCTAGTGTACAAACGGAGGAACACAATGTTGTACATAAAAACGTTTACATGAAAAAGTCAAGAGGATTTATAAAGTAACCTGCAGCAAAATCAAGCAGATAAAAAGACCATGAAACTGGATATATGTTATGTGGAGTTGTGTTCATTCTGTAGTGTTCATTCAAGTTTTCTCTATGGGCTTGTTCGTTTTCAAAATAAGCAGTACTGTCTTAAACCATTCCTGACATGTTTAGGTCTGAGAAAAAATGTTAGTTCCAAGTGTTCCTGGAATCTGAATCATGAGGTGGTTTCGCAGTGAAAATATGAATTATGCTGCATGTGTGCAACAAGCTAAAAACCACCACATTTATAAATGCTTTTATAAACAAGAATGGACCTCAGACAAGCTCTCCACCGTGCTTCTAGCTGGCAGGAATTCAGTTGGGAAATCAGGCATGAATCAGCAACCTCCCCGTATCAGACCTCTAAAGCTGGTTACTGTGCACCTCCAGCAGGCTACACACACACCCTCCCCTCAAACAGTCTGCAAGAAGTCGTTTCTGTAAATACAGCCCCAAAACATCACCCAGCCTACTCAAACCATATCCAGCTCCTCATTAAGGTGGTGCAGACTTGAGGAAGTAGTTTAGGTGCTATAAAAATAAACAAAATGTCCCTGTAGCCAAGCACTGCGGGCAGCCTTATCAGCGTTTGTGGTAACTGCAATTTAAGATTAGACACTGTCTAACATAGTCTTTGGAAATGGAAGTTTTTATAGGTCACATTTAGTCATACCGAGTCCTAAACCACATCCAACAGGTTTGTAACCGTTTTATTTTCCACAGCGTGTGGTTGCCGAGGTTGTCGTCAAACCAGCAGTGACATGTGACAAAGTTCTATAAGAATGTAGTGGGTGGCATAAAGTGTAAACTGTAATCAAAGGGACCGGCACAGTTCTCATTTTTTGGTTTAATCTGGTATTTCTACCAAAAGAGTAACACTCATCCTTATTTAAAATGTGTGTGTGTGTGTGTGTGTGTGTGTGTGTGTGTGTGTGTGTGTGTGTGTGTCTGTGTATAAAATATATTTTTTTTAATCTATAAACTGACAAACATTGGTCATAAGAACATAATTGACTGTTCTAGATATGTTAAGGTAAACATAGTGTCTAGTAGTTCATGAATTCATGAAAAGTATTTTATAAAATACACATATGCTCTCTATGTTTGGTGATATTTTACACTTAACAAATATTCCCAAGCCTGTTTTCATGCACTGAAAGGCAGTCTTATCATGCTTGCTTGAAACCCTTCCATTGTTTGTGGAACATCTATGTGGGAGGGGCTCCTTGGTGCTGTGAATGGCAGTTAGTGTGAGGATGGGTCAGTTTACATCATGTTGGATCATTACTTCATGCTGTCTCATGATCCCCACATTAATATTGCAATCTCTAGTACCTGTCTCTGCTGCTGGAAAGAAGTCAGTAAAGACAGAAATACCTTTTAAGACAGACTGTCTTATTCAGTCCAGAGTATTCTTGATGAAGGTTAACAAAAGCTTTCCAAAAATGAAACGGACAAAGCTCCAGATCTCTGTATACTCTCATCATGCCGTTGTGTCGATCATATATTTTATCTCTGGCAAACCTGATGATCCAAGTTCAGCCAAATATCAGATTTTCCACTAACCCCAAACGTAAAATGCAAAATATGTTTGCACAAAACAGTTTTGCTTCCTTGTATGCACACTACGAGACAAATGTAGCTAAGAGACACTCATGCAAATGATTTCTGTATAAACATCCGCCAGCTCATTAAGGTGATGCAGACTTGTGGATGTAGTTTAGAACTCAGTATGACTTACAGTGAACAGAATATCATAGAGTAGCTGAACACTATGGTCACATAGCAAAACACCTAGCAGGAGTTATGGTCTAGAATCGTTTTTTGTGGCAGTGAGTCAAGATCAGTCCTCTCTATCTAGTGTTGTCTAAAATGGCTCTTGTTAGAAGTATGGGTGTGTTCTTTTTTTGTAGCTCACAATAAGTTATACTCAGTCCTAAACCATGATTTGGATGACTATTGACTTTCAGTGTTTGTTAGCGGGATTAGCCTCACAGCGCCATTTCTAAACTCCCAAATGTTCAAGCACTTCCCATTTCTTGACTCGGAGTATAATAGATGACGTAAGCTTCAAGTCACTTTTTTCCACATCTCTGCAGACCATTTTTTACAAATATTCTACTGTCTTTGTAATGAGGGGTTTATGCACTACAGCCCTTCTGTGGATTTGTGGTTGAACTGTTCTTGCTAATGCAGTCTAATCCTGCATTCTCAGTCATCTGCTTTTACACGCCGCATTAATGAACGCGTGTTTCGATTTCCAGCCTTTTAATTGGTTATGTTCTTTACTGCTTTCCATTCCATTCTATTCCATTACATCCATTTTTCTGATGGGACATGTGCAATTTCTTTTCTTGGGTGGAACCATCACTACTGAGCAAATTGTGCAATTTAAAACGTGCAAGTCTTCTGGTTATTTATACTGTTATTGTCAATGCCTTGTCATTACACTGTGTACCTGTATGTATACATATACTCACTGTGTACAGACACAGCACTGAGTCCACTTTGTTTACATATAGTCAACAAATATATTTATGAAAATTTTTTATAACACAGATGTCCATATTCTATATCCCAGGATTCTATAGTGTACATTTTATACTGCAATGTTAGTATATTATTTTATTTTTTATTCTATTTTATCTATTTTATTCCGTTTGTTTCTTAATTTTTATCTTTGCACTGTCCACTTGCTGACGTAGCAAAACAAATTTTCTCACTTGTGGGACTAATAAAGGCTTATCTTATCTAATTTGGCAGACGCTTTTGTCCAAAGTGACAAAAAATATGAAGGCACATTCAAGTTTCAGGACTGTGTGAGAACCAGAGGAGAGTTTGAAGTGCTAAATCTTTATGTAAGAGTAGCGCAAGAAGATGCATTTTTATATAGGTCTGGACACAGAGGTCATTTTTGCTCTTGTCTCTTGTTCCTATTCAAACATGGGCCAGCTAATCAGTTCTGAGACTCAAGTTTTGACGTCTTGAGTTAAAATTGAGGTCTGGGCCTACTTAGTGTTTCTGTACGGCCCAGAAAATGGTAGGATGCTATCTAGTACGAGCTACAAGGCTACGAGGCAACTCGATTACAGCGGTGATTGTGGTTAATGTGTTCCAGGGGAGGCGGACATGCTCTTGTGACCCTCTGTGAGCGAGCTGCTGTCTGAAACATTACTGTTCCCTCTGCGTCATTGTGTAATGTGGGCTTGTTTGGACTCATCAGTTGCTCCACTCATTTATTAGGGGTTTTCCATTTACAGCAAATGGCATCCCATTTTGCTGTAACACTAATGCAACACTGTGCAAGGATGGAGCAGGGAGGGCTCTTTCCTGTTGTTTTACTGGCAGAGCCTTTTTTATGAGTAGCCTTACATGTATCATGTGGTCATCATATGATAGTTACAAGTGTGAATTCCATTTGTATAATATTTCACAATCTAGGACAAACCGGCTGTCCCAGCTGCCAAAATTTCAACCTTTTATGGGGATGCAGTAACTCCCTCACCCTAGAGTCACCAGGTCATTGAATCAAAGTCTCTATTCTAATTTGCTTTCCCAGACATCACATATTAAATTATAGCGTTCTAATAAATATCAGGTCCGTTGAAAACAAACAGGAACAGGTTAGAGTGGTTTCATTGTTCTAGGCTAAGATCTGGCCATACTGTATCTGGGCTCAGTTCCATGTTCAGGGCTAGAGGAGTGAATGACTTACTGTAAAGGATTAAAGTAAAGCATTAATAAAAAGAAAACAGGAAATATTTTGAGGAAGAGTGTCTCTGATAAGCCAACGGAACATCAAGAAGGAAGTACACCATGCCATGATAGCGCTTCTCTTTGTGTAGCTTTGGATTTTCCAGTTATTCCGCCTCAGTTACAGTGAAAAGAATCATCCCTGTTGACAAAATACATCATCACCTTGCAAAATATATATCACAGCTCGGTGTTGGCGTTCGTGTTTCATGTTGAACTAACCTTTATCCCACTGCAGAACACTATGGAGCGGCCAGGTGACTAATCCATGCCCACCCGTGTAGAGAGACACGGTAAATAAAGCCATTGTTCCGGTTAATCTACACATCATTAGAAAGGCATGACATGCATTTAAGTGGTTTAGGGGTTACAATTCATTTAGAATTTTTTTTTCTGTTCAGGCACACCTATTTAGTAAATATGTGCATTGGTGAAGTGCAGTGTCACATTTAAGGTTTTGAGAAGGCACAGTTCCAGAAAAAGAGACCTCTGCCAAAATGTTCAGTTTCTCAGGTTTATATCTTTTATGGGTGCAAGTATTCAACTGAACTGCTTTGACTTAGTTTTTAAAAACTCCTGACAACATTTATCCTAATAAACATACTGTTCTTTATGGCATCATTTTAAAGGAAATTATAAAATAGCAAAATTATGGAAATGATGCAGCGTTTACAGAACTCGAATAATTCAAAGAAAACAAATCTCTGGTTCTCTCTTAAACAAAATGGCAATAATGACCTTTGAGGAACTTCTAGTA
>JBBPCY010070246.1:0-12096 GCA_037974405.1 Brachyalestes nurse
ATCATTTTTACATTAAACCACAGTGTCGTGTGATTAAACAGTTTGTGGAAAAATACCTGTTTCACACACTCTGTCATCGTGTGTTTGCGCGTTCGTGCGGGCGGGGGGGTTGATTTTCGAATAATATTCGAATAGTTCTCATCGATTTTCGAATAATGTTTTTGCCAAAAAGTCACATCCCTAGTACAAAGCATGGCAATGATGCTGAATTTGTAAAATTAAAACTACTTGACAGTGGATGTGCATATTCTTTCAGCCACAACAAAAGTGCAAAAACAAGCTGTTTAACAATTTCAGTGGGGGGGAGTGGGTGTGGCAGATTGTTCTGGTGACTGGAAGTGTAGTGCCTGCGTGCATGCATATTATTATTTTATTATTATTATTATTATTTATTTTATTATTATTGTTGTTATTCTTCTTACTATTATTCTTGTTGTTTTGTTATTTTTGTGATACTTATTATTACTTTCATAAAGACTTTATGTGCTTGTTGTTTGTTAATTTATTAATTCAATATTTTAAAGTCATGAATCACATCAGGGGGTAATCATGCATGCATAAATTTAGATAATTCTAAAGGCTGCACAAGCTTTTCACATGGTTGTATTTACACCCACACACACACACACACACACACACACACACACACACCCCTACCTGGGGGGGTCTTCTCCTGGTAATTGAATAAAGGCAAAGTCTGTCAAATACCTGGCACATTGCTGCAACAGCTTGGAGGGCACAGTTCTCAATACATTTTGCCACATAAGGATGAGTGTTGTTAAGGTCCTCAATCTTGCCACAATAGACTTCAACCTGGTCTAAGTAGTCCTCCTAAAGCAACAAGCAGTTTGTTAATATCTCATTTTGATTCCCTTATGAATTATGTAGAAAAAGAAAAAAAAAAAATCACAAACCTGTTGAAATTTCCCCTCAAAATCTCTGGTAAAAGTGTCCCTCCACTCCTTTGTGAAATCTTTACTTTGAAAGCTAATGGAGATAATGTTGTTCCACATCTGTAAAGCAAATAAATGGGAATAGTTTATTGCTGTTGCGCACAATGATAAACCAGAAGCAGTATTAACATTTCTCCTCATTCAAAAACAAAACATAACAAAAAAAAAACCCAAAACTTGTTTTCTCACCTCAATCTCTGAAGTGAGGCTGGCACTCAATGTGAGACTGTGTAACAGTTTTCCCCTAAAAGTCTGTCCTATCCAAGCTCTGATAGTTTTCATTGCCATCGACAAGAGCTCAAGGACCTTTGCATGAAGAGAAACGCCTTCTTGTGTCTCCTAGAAATAAAAGAACCATAAACAATATTTATCAGTGAAAAAAAAGTGCGCCTTTAACCTATTTGTTTGTTTTCCCTATTATATCAATACAGGAGGGCAAAGGTTCTGTCACCTTGGCCTAAAAGCCCATGAGTCATCTCAGTTTACAAAATCAATCAAGACTTACTGGCTGATTTGTCACGTAGTAATAACAGAATTAGGGAATCTAGAATCTCGCTCCTGTCTAGTGCTTCACAGATGAGAATTTGGTGGCCTGGGGTTATCATTTAGGGGGGAAATGACATTGCAAGAATATGTATTTTCTCAAGTTTATCAAGTTTATCAACAATCAGCATTGTTTTCTGACCAGACATCTTGGCATGTCCTCCAAAGAAAATCAAGGAAACCTTCTGTTGTTCACTTAAATTTACCAGAAACTTCAAGGCATTAGTCTTTGTTTTGTTTTGTTTAATTGCCATGTTGACTGTTAATGTCACAGAGAGCTTTAATAAAAGCTCAATGTTGGACACCCCTGTTTCCGCTGCGTGTGTGATGACGTCATCAAACGACTAGTCAACTAGACTCCGGATTAGTCAACTTGAAAAATCTGCCCTATAAGTTTGTATGCAATACTATATTGTTATAGTCTCCCTGTTGTGCCCCACCATAGTATTTTATATTTTTACATTTTATTTTTTATGTATTTCATGTATATTCAGAGATATATTTATATTCGTGTTGTGTTGTATGCTGCTCCAATGGTACCCCAATATTTCGTTTCACTGTGTACTAAACATAAGTGGCTAGGATGACAATAAAACTCTATTTGTCTTGACTTGTAAGAGAGCTGCAAATTGAATATGGATCCTGGCGGACGACTCTTCAGACTTTAACATACCTGTGCATGGATAGACTGGGAAAATTCCGAAACCGAAACTACAAGGTTCAGGCATGCAACTGGAATCTCTGTGAAGCTCTGGCTGTAGGAGGACTTGACTCCTTTGCATATCTTCTCGAGAAGTTTCACAGCTGTTGCCAAGCAGTCTCTTCCATAGTCATCGGAGAAACAGCTACAATGCATGTCCCAGCATTAAATATTAATACATATTGGTCCATATCACACTCAAGGTCAATATCAGGACTGATCAGGTTTCAGTACGTTAGTTATGCACTCTTACCACTTCTGACTGCAATGTGCATTCCTGGAGTTTTTATTTTGACATTAATGAACCGTGTTTCGTTAATAAATGAATCTACATTTGACCTACCTGTACTTTTGTTCAAGAAGTTGGCTTTGAATGAACGTCAACGTTTCTGACACACTCTGGAGGGTAAACAAACAACAAAAAAAAAAAATCAGCCGAATAAGTTTAGAAATAAAATAATAAAATAAGTATATACTGCTTTTGGAATACACGGTTATTTGATGTGAATTTGATGTGAATTTTTTTTTTCTATTCAGGACCACAGTACAGTCGACCCCCAAAATTCATGGGGGTCGTTCCAAGAGCACCCGAGAATTTGTGATGTGGTAATAAAAATTCCTATAAATGCCTATTTTTATAGTCGAAACCCTAAATATGCCACCAATTTTCATTTTAAACTCAGCTTAATACTTTACCCCTTAAAAAATGTAAAGGTAAACTCGAGGGAAACTGTTCTGATGTGGGAATGCTGCACTGCAGCTGCCAGAGATGCATCACAGGGCAGCAGCCAATTAGCAGCAAGGAGAAATTAATAACGCTCTCGGATTTGCTATTTTCAAACCACCCGCCAGTATTTCACCATCCTAAGATGCGTTTTCGTATACGGCTGCTTTGTGTTCTCTGGACAGTACAAAAACTGTATACAGTTCTATTTTATATGGAAATTTAGCTGAATTATATTTTTCCTAATAAATGCATGAAAAAATATATATTGGCACGAAAAAAGCAAACACAATGCGAAGGATATTTGCAGTTTCCACGAACTGGCGGTGTTTTCAATGAACAATTATCAGTTCGGTTCTAAGAACAAATCTGCGAACTCTGAACCGCAATTTTGGGGGGTCGACTGTATTACAGTACACTAGTTACCAGTGAGCCAATGTAATATTCATCACTAAATTTCCTACAACAAGAGCATGGCCTGCAACACTTACGGTGGAATTACTGTAGGAAACATCAAGAGGAGTTTTTAATGTAAAGATGTGCAACATGTCCAAAAGCTCCACATGAATTTTGGTGCTGCATTGAACCAAGTCATCGATATTTATCAGATATGTCCATGACCGAGGCAGCAGCCTGTCTATCTTCACTAGATGAAGATTATCCTTCATAAGATTCAGCATGGACCTGAGGAGAGACAATACAATGTAATGCTTTAAAAACGTAACTACATACTTAACAAAAACTGTGTTACTTTCGAATTGCAAGAATCCCAATTCATCTGAATACTGGCCTCCACAGCTTAACACTTTGGTAATCGTATTTCCTTACTGTAGTGTCCTTGTTGTTACTGAGGAAATTTTCAACAACAACAAACCTCCTTGTCTTCAGAGGCATCTCAGACTTTGTTCCTAGAGATCTATTCTATTTATAAATTATTCTATCTAATATCATCATCATAAATCTACATAAATGTTTATTATTTAATGTTAGCAAACAAGTTTTTATAATGAAAATATGGCAAAATAAAGAACAGAGAGGGCCCTTATAAGCCCATATGTGTTCCAAATAATCATATGCTCTATTTTTTTTACATTTTAATTTAGGAAATGATTTTATTTTAGAAATAAATTAATTTTCCTAAAAAGATTGAGTGTGTTGTATTTATTTATATTTTGGCTATTTTTTGAACATTCAGTCTGCGTTCCAGATTAGGGATGCGGGGTAATATTAAACAAAGTTTGAAAAGTTCTGAACATTCAGTAGTATCTCGGAGTCAGACAAGGCAAGGTTGGAATTGTGAGTCAGAATAAAATACCTTCCTTCTTCTGAAGACGGACTTGCACCCACTAATTTCAGTCCTTGTAAACCAGCCCATGACTGTTCGTTTCTTGAGCTGCCCATCCGAGGAACAGGCTCAAACGGTTTTGCAGTTCCCTTAAGTAGATGCCAGAGTGGAATCACAACAATCCATCGGGTCATCCTATCAGACTTCACTGTGTTCATCAGATCCACCAACATGTCAGGAAGACTGGAGAAAACGAGAAGTAAAGAGGTTAAGACACTGAAACGTTGTGATCAGTCTACTTCAAATACAAAGAACCTCTGGAGTAACCTCACAGTCCATTAAAATGTTAAAGGTCTACCCACTTTTTCAGGCATGAAACTGACTCTTCTATGCTGGCCCAGAAGGAAAGGAACTCCTCTTTAGGCTGATCTGGTAGGCAGAGGGCACTGCAGAGACGGACGAGTTCAGCCCGATCTAGCTTAAGGTTGTACTGCTTCCACACATACAGCATGATGACAGCAGCCCTCAGAGGTTCTTTAATGTAGGAACTTTTCCTAGTGGCTTCTTTCTGCAGTTCTGGAGTCACACTTTCTATCATAAAGTGCTTCAGGAGATTACTCACCTAACAGAATTCCATAAAGAATTAAATTATTCAGTCAGGACAGTAGTCAGCTTAGATGGCATTTCATATTTAGATGTACATAAACAAGTTAAATTATACATTTGTGTCACATCTGTAATACTCACATCCTTTTCATCATAATCCAATGAGTACCACTTTTCCTGTTTCTCTTCATATACATATGGGTTTCCATAGACTTGATGGAACTGCTTGAGCTGGATGACAAAATTGTTGAGGTTGAGGTCATTCCAGCTTCTTAGGAGGTCAAAAATCGTCTCCAGCATAAACCTTCCAGCAATCTCTCTCCCCTGGATAACATTTTTCCTCTGATCAGGCCAGACGGCTTCCTTAAGTCTTTTCAACATGCCCTTGTTTGGTTCTGCACAGATTATATCATCATACTGATGCCAGTCTCCTGCAACACAAAGAGAGCAAGTCTGTCATGAACAATACAGATTAACATTTGAATGCATAAGAATCATATGTTTACCAAAGTGTTTTCTTAAATTTTTTTGTTTAATCAGTACAAAAGAACTGGTTCTTTCCTTTTGCAGTGGTACTGGTACACAAGTCATGCGTTGTAACATTTTTGTTCGTTTACAGCATATAAATAACCCATTCACAAACAAACAACATTTTCATGTTCAGCAACATTATTTTACATTGTACTGCAAATAATTGAATCATTTTATTTCATTGATAGAGAAGTAGCATGAATTTCTCACCTTCCTCATTAAGCAGATGTGTCTTGACAAAAAGACATCTGTTGGTAGTTTCTTTCGAATCCAGTTTATAGATATACTCAAAGTCATACCTCCCCTTCTTTGCCTTATATACAACATACTTGTAGGGTATGGACACAGAAGCTGCCTTTTCCTTTGTGGTCACTAAATTCCCTTCCACAAGAAATCCATGCTCATCAAGATCCCTGAATACATAAAACATTGTAATAGTAACTGAAAACAGAGGATAACTTAAGAACTGGTCAGTCAGAAATAGAGCAACTTTACCTTGACACAAACAGCTCCACCAAATCAGCTTTCCAGTCACCAATACGATGGCCAGCCCTTATAAATATGCGGTCCTCCCCAGGGTCAAACTTAAAATCCTTAGATAAGACAGCATGAAAGTAGATTGTGAGTCTCTCCCTTGAGGAAATCTGCTGAGTTGAAGCAGGAATTCTGGAATTTATACAGAGTAAGAAGTATTAGTGATCAAATGGGAAACAAACACAGTTAATAGTCAACACTTGCCATAAAAAATGAGTAAAGTAATATCTTTTCCAGACAATTCTAGACACCTTTTTGGAGGTGGGACGTCTTTTCTTGGTTCTGTAACTTCATTTTTCTTAGACTGTACATTTTCAGTGCCAGTTGAAGCATCTCCCTTCTCATGACTTGACTTCTGATGTTGACCAGGCTTCAATTTCTCATCTGAATTCCCACTGGAGCCTCGGCCCTTTCCCTGGAAATATAGCAACCTCCATTCAGTCTCCATAGAATTCAAATTTAAAATGTCATAAAAACAACTTCTATGCTTTTACCTCATTTCTGCTCTGAGGGCCAAACACCATTCCACTATTACCAGGAGGTTTCTCACTCTTCCGGTTCATGCTCTGTGTTTTCGGGGCCTGTTTGCATGCACTGGTTCTAACATTTGCATTTTGATCCTCATTGGCATTTTGGTCTAGCGTGGCTTGTGCTTTGTCAGATGTGTCTTTCTGGCCCTTCAGTATTTCAGACTCAGCCTTAGACTTCCTTTGGTCATTCTTTTGATCTGATTCTGAGGCTGATGGACATGGGCTACTCATGTCGTCACTGTCCATGTCTATCTCAGTGTTTTGAGTAAAAGGAGAGTTTTTTACTTGCTGTGTTCCAGGGTCCTTGCTTTGCTCTACAGAAGCCTGGTCCTCCTTAGGTTCTTCAGTAGGTGGCCTTTGGTCTGGGTGTCCTTGCCTTTTGTCAGGGTGAAGAGAACTCTTCCTGCCTTGCTCTGTTGAATTCTCACCCTTGGTAGGACCCTCTCCAGGTTCATCAAGCTCTGTGTGATCTTCCGCCTTTCCTTTTTCAAGACTGACGACAGAGGGCTCAGCAGACGTGTTGGCGTGAAGCGGGAGTGAAGCGGGCATCTCGTCCACAGCACAGGCGAACTCCTCACTGTCTGAGGACACGAGTTCCTCTTGCCTCGTATTCATTGCTTTTTCAGTCAAGGATATGTCAGACAGATTTGAAGTCAAAGACAACGGCTCTTCTTTATCTGACCCTCTCCTTTTGTTCTTCCTCTTTTTCTTTCTCTGAAGGCCAAAAAGAAATTAAATGAGACGATTAACAACTGAATGGACTAGAAGCCAGCTTACAGTCAAGAGTTCATGCTCCAAAGCAAACAAAGCAAGAAATTTCTAAAATGTCATGAAGCAGCAACTGCACAAGTTCGTACACTGCTTTTAATTCAAAACGACAGATACTGAAGGTGGAGGCTTGTGGCAATACACAGCAAGATGGAGAGATGAAAAAGAGAAAATTTACCTAGCAAATGTTACTGCTAATTTAGTCAAGTCAAGTCGAAGTCAAAGTGAACTTTACTGTCATCTCAACCATATGCAGTATACAGAGAGATGAAATAGTGAAGCTCAGGTTCCACAGTGTACATACAGTTCAACAGACATAAGATACTGTGAAACAAACAACACGTTACAAATAAAGATGTATAGAATAAGGTAAGAGTGAGATTTAACCTGTCCTGTGCATTGTATATAAATATAAGTAAAATAAAATGTACGATGATTGAAAAAAATTTAAAGTGTATAGGAGAACTGTGCTAATAGTACAAGCAGTACAGACAACATAGCCAGTATAGACAGCATTACCAGTATAGACAATATAGCCAGTATTGACAGCATTACCAGTACAGACAATATAGCCAGTATAGACAGTGTAACCAGTATAGATAGTATAGCCAGTGTAAACAGGATAGCAGTATAAAACTAATAAAAATAGAAGCTTAAGTATACATGTATATCTGATAAAGAGGCTGTGTATAGGTATACATTCTTAAAGGTTTGTGCATTCTTAAAGAATTTTGCGAACATTAGTATAGACAATATAACAGTAATTTACCTAGCTAAGCAACATTTTTTTAATATATTATCAAAAATATCATTTCTAATATATCACGAATGGTCCAGTCATCGTTAGTTATACACCCCCAGATACAACAAAACCCTTTTCGCTTGCAGCTGAACAAAAATCACCTTTTTCTGGGGTTTCGGGCTGTTGCTTTCATTAGGCCTTTTAGGAGATACAGCCAACGAGTTGTGCTGAGTTTCTTCCATTTCTGCATCAGTACCCTGTGGAATGACTGCAGGCTGCTCTGGTGTTTTTTCTGAAAATGCAGATGCAAAAATCTCAACAAACTAATAAAAAAAACTAAGCTAAATGAACAAAATTTAACAGACATTTACAAATTAGAATATGCAAGACAATTTAAAAAAATATAAACATACCCTTATAGAATTTCATTTGTTATAGCAAAACTGTATAACAGTCATGTGTGCAAATGACAGACACATGAATTATTGCAGTATGACTTAGTCTACCTTGTGTTTGCTCAAAAGAGGGTGTTATCAGCTTGGTCCCACACTGAGAGCAGAACTTTGCGGTGTCCTCCACAGAAATATGGTCACAACTTGGGCACTTCATCCTGAAAAACAACACCCAAAATTCAAAGAGCAAAGCTACAGAGAGATCTACGTTCCTTCTTTAGTGTAATGGTGACACAACTTGGTTTGAAACTATTCTTCTCATTACCCAAGCTCTCCGTTCTAGCTTCATAAAGTGCCAATGTATTGGGAGAGTCTCTTAGATACTGATGTTCTGCTGGAACAAAAACTTTGTTCCTAAATGTAGTGCTATGTGGTCTGAAACTGACCTTCAGAATCAAAGGTAGGTAAGAGCAATACTATGGAATATGCACTGTACGGCCAAAAGCATTAACATTACCCCCAGCTTATTATTCCTCTGCCACCAAACTATGCATTCTGCCCAGTCCAGTGGCACCATGCATTACACCAACTCATAAAAATAGCGGACATAAAAAACAAAAAACCCAATGGTTGAACAACAAACCCGCCCAACCTATTAAACAAGCCTGGCCAGATAGTCAGTTTAGTGCGGCAGAGTCTTTAGGCATCGATAAAACTGGCATTGTTAGATTCGAGTTAAAAAGTTAAAATATATTATGGGCCTAGTATGGCAGAATAGGGAACATGGTAGACTAGACCCAGAGAAGATTACATATACACAAAGTCTCAACCTGAATAATACCGAAAAAGAGGTTCTAACAAAATAAACACTCAGAAGGCTTTGTATTTGAAATGTGGTATAAAATCTAACTAATTACACACAGATTTGTATAGTTCAGTATTCATCATTCAGTTCTTGGTGTTGTACTAAATTTGAAATATTAGGGAAAGAAGATCCTGTAGTGGATAAATGAAATAACAGCATTTACTATCACCAATATAATTATGATCATATTTTTTTTAATTCGTATTATTCCTATAATTATTATAACAATTATACTCCTGAGTCTAGTAGGACTGTTCAGGTCCGGCTGGCAGAGGGCGCCACGCCTGTCCCTGCCCCAGCCTGAGGGAGGTAAACATGGAGGAGAAACTAGCCCGGCTCCTCTGAGGTGAGAATTGTCACGGGCTCACAGTTCGGTTAACAGATCAGACCGAATTTTCTGTGTCTGACGTGAGAAGAACCGTGGCCTCAGAAAAGCAAAGCGACTGTTAAAGCCCCGTACTTTCCTCCTGAAAGCCCTGACTTCCTGACAGAGAGGTGCTAGCCTGTAGCTCCTTTAGCAGCACTGTTTTTAGCCAGCTGGCTAACAGCTAACATCACCCGGTCCTCAGCCCCCAAACACCCAGCAACCCAGCCACCATCACATCACATGACATTCCATTTCATTCCATTCCGATATATTACATCACAGTGCAGACATTTTTATTTAAAACGACTTATAATATGAGGGCACTTTCAAGTTGAGAACCAGAGGAGAGTATTAAGTGCTCAATGTTATGTAGACAAGTCACCCAGCCCCAAACAGCCAACTACTCAGCCTCCAGGCGGATAAACTCGCCACGCAGAGCCGCTGGACCTCTCATCGGTCAAGGCCGCATAGTCCCGGGAGCGGTGCGGGCAGAGCTGGGTTGAGGGAGCGGAGAGAACTCACCTGAACAGGTGTCTCTCCGGAGAACCGAGGGTCTGTAGTTTTGTCTAAACAGTGCAGAACATCTCACCATAGCTCCCACTGCTGAGACATCGCAGGTTGCGTGTATGTGTGTGTGAGTGAATACTCTCGCTGGACTTAGTTTCGATAAACTGAAGTTTCGTTTCGCGAGAAAGGGGCGTGAGCTCGCGCGCCTTCAGTTTAGCGCCTCGCGCGCGCCCGTCCGCCACTGCACGCGCGGGGATTTCCATAAACAAGTACGGTAGGACATTTATAACATTATTAACGATCAGGATTTATACCAGGAAAGAAAATTAAAAACATATAACTAAATATCGAATAAAGCTTTAGGCTGAAACTGAAACCTACTGTGTGTGTGTGTGTGTGAGAGAGAGAGAGAGAGAGAGAGAGAGAGTGAGCGTGTATAGATTACGTCTATTTTACTAATCGAATGATCGTCTTAAGAAGTACACTGGCTGTTAAACAGTCTGAACGAATTTTTTATTTCTTTATTATGTTCTGCATATTGTATATTATAGTGCCTATGTACCATTTATACCAGCTAAATGGTATAAGTTACCATTTGTACCAGCTTATCCTGCTTATCACAAGTTGCCTATATGTTCAAAAACTCTTACCAGTTTCGACCGGATTATGACCGAACCTTGCACCCTCGTCTTCTCCTGCCTCAGTCTAGCCCCTTATCTTAGCATATACGTGCAGCAAGTTAATTTTGATCTGTCAGACTGTCTGCATTCTAAGAACTGAAAAACTTTCTTACACGAAATGGAAGCACTTCTAAAAATATTTTTCCACAACAGACACCCTGCCATTAAGACAGTCTTTTCAAATATGATCCGTTATACGTTGTTTATAGTGGGACTTTTTTCAGGGGTGTGCAGGACTTCCCCATTCTTATTACTGTGACTCAGCATGCTGTTAAGTTAGCCCATCTTGAAATCCTCCAAGGCCACTGCTGGCCACTGCCCTGGGAAAAACCCCAAATTCACAAGCTGGTTTGGAAACTAAGATGATGCTCATGTGCAACTTAAACTTTGATAAAAAAAAAAAAGCTTCTGCATTTGTTTCTGTAGGTCTCCAAGCATTTCAAGCAGAGATGGCGTCCAAACCTTCCATCATCCCGCTGCTTCTCCCAGAGGACGAGCTGGTGTGCTCCATCTGCCAGGCCCTTATCAAGGACCCCGTGACCACACCTTGTGGGCACAACTTCTGCAAGGGATGCCTCCAAAAGCACTGGGGTAAAATCTATTCGTCGTTCTATTGCCCCCACTGCCGAAGAAAGTTCATCTCTAAGCCTGACCTGCAACCCAACACCGTTCTCTGCTCTATAATGGAGCATGTTGTCAAAGTGTGGCCAGAACCTGAGCTTGGCTGTGCCTCAGATGAGGAGTGTGCCAGCTGTGACGTTTGTGAGGAGGGACGCACACTGCCTGCTGTTAAGACCTGTGTTACCTGCATGGCCAGCTTTTGCAGTGTGCATGTGAGACCCCATGCAGAAAGCCAGGCCCTGATGAAACACAGCCTATGCGCGCCAGTCATGGACATGAAGGAGCTGCAGTGCAAGAAGCATGGTAAAGTGCTGGAGATGTTCTGCACGACTCACAGGGTGGCTGTCTGTTGGCAGTGCTCCTCCAAGCACCGCAACTGCAATGTGCGTGCAGTGGAGGACATGAGGAGCGACTGGAAGGTGAGAACTAGAATTAGAAGTCGGGGTGTTAAAGGAATACATCAGTGTCTGGAGGGCACAGTTAACAACAATCATTAAATCCAGCATGTTTACACGTTTAGAATCAGAATCAGAAAACGTTATTGATCCTGGAGGAAATTGCTTATGTAATGACTGCAAGAGACACAGAGACAAGAACAATATAAAATAGAAAGTCTAAATAAATCCAGTAAGGGTAAAGGGGACATTTGGCTGACACTGTTATCCAGATCAACTTACAGTCATTAGTTACAGGGACAGTCTTACAGTCATTAGTTACAGAGACAGTCTTACAGTCATTAGTTACAGAG
>JBBPCY010070267.1:0-12095 GCA_037974405.1 Brachyalestes nurse
AGAGAGACAGAGAGAGAGAGAGAGAGAGAGAGAGAGAGAGAGAGAGAAAGAGAGAGAGAGAGAGAGAGAGAGAGAGACACACACACACACAGAGAGAGAGAGAGAGAGAGAGGGAGAGAGAGAGAGCGAGAGAGAGACAGAGAGAGAGAGAGTGAGAAAGAGAGAGAGAGTGAGAAAGAGAGAGAGAGAGTGAGAAAGAGAGAGAGAGAGTGAGAGAGTGAGAGAGAGCGAGAGTGAGAGAGAGAGAGAGAGAGAGAGAGAGAGTGAAAGAGTGAGAGAGAGAGATTCTTCATGTCTGGCTCCTCAGGCTGTACTGTACTGGACTACAGCTGCTTCTGTAAAAGCCCGGTGGACCCACACATGGAGCTTGCAGTGAGGAACACTTACTGCTCCAAGCAGTCAAGAAATAGTTCATTCCAATATTTTTAGTCTGAGAAGGTTTTGCAATCACACAAAATGGAAAGAGCCAGTCGCCTCCTGTAAGAATTAGGCCTGCCACTACAGATAAGTTCATTAGTTAAGTGACCTGGTGATTGTATTAACAAATTTATATTAGGGATTACTTTCTGTAACTAAACACATTCATGAGACCCTGCTGGTGTGGCTTTCTTCTTTTCTTTTCTTTTTTGGAGTTTATTTATACCTCCCCCTTTCAGAAATGGTTCAGACTGTAGAGCATAGCTCTGTAGAGCATCTCTCTGTGTTTGGTTTCGCAGAAGGAAAAAAACATCCTTTTTCATTTTCTGCCAAAAAAAAGTTCAGAAGTGACTTTTAGACTTAAAACCTAAAAGAACATAACTATATAAATAATGGCATACCTGCATTTAAGTAATGATATAATTCAAATCAGATTGCTAAGAAAGATTGAATGTAATTTTTGTTGTAATTGAACATGGTAGCAATTTTGTTGTCATTTCCATCCAGTCTGTTTTGGATTGGCTACAACAACACAGTCCAGCTCAGTATTTAAAACATATTTTAAACGTTTATGTAGTAACTCAGTGAGGTACAATTTCGTTTTAGGTTGCATATGTTAATCAACATGTCAACAGTTGCTATGAATGTAAGTATGGGTGGTGCACGGATAGGCCAGCGGTGTAAGAATAGAATAGAATAGGATAGACAAGAGTATAATAGAATAGAGTAGGAACAGAATGCAAATACAGTGTGAATGGAAAGCAAATTGAATGTGCATATAATAGATTACAATAAGCAAAACAGAACGGAATACAATAGAATGGAAAAGGACTGAGTAGAATGAATGGCACAGAATCGAACTGAATATAAAAGGACAGAGTAGAATTAATAGACTAGAATAGAATACAATAAAATATAATTCAATACAACAGAACTGAATATAAAAGGACAGAGTAGAACGAACTGCGTAGAACTGAATAGACTAGACTAGACTAGACTAGACCAGACCAGAATAGAAAAGTGCAATGGCTGATGTTCTGTGTGAACAGTTGGGCTGGTTGAAAACAATGCCCTTTATTGCAAATTCTTCATTTATTTCAACCATTTAGCATATTTCACTGCTGAGCACCTGCAGGAAGTCAGCATGTGTTCAAGGTTTGTTCAGCATAAAATCTGTCCCGGCAGCGCCAGCAGCCCCAGCAACTTCAGCTAAATACAAGAAAACACCCATTCAATCTCAGAGAGAGAGAGATCTGATTGTGAAATGAAAGGGATCATCACAGTTCAATTACAGTTTCATCAATACCGATCAACCCAGAAGAGCATGTTAGCTACTCTGAAGCGTGACTCAAGGACTACAAAATAAAATCGCAGACCGAATAAAGCAGCAGTTGAAGGCAAAAAAACTGCAGATGAAGGCTTTGTGCTATTTTGCTTGGCCTGCTGTAAAAGTCAAGTCCGTATCTCAACAGTATTGGGCTAAATCTGCTCAGTAAACCCCGATGTGGTTGGAACGTTATTTTTTCTGAATAGTGCGGTGTTGACAGAATTCAATATATCATATGAAGGTATATCAATATATCATTTGAAGGTATGTCGGTATGTATGAAATGGCCCCATGTTACCTGAATACTATAAAAGAATGTAAAAACCTTACATACTTTGTTTGATTGGACTGTTTTGTTCTGTTCTGCTTCTTTTACATTCCACAAACACTCTGTATATTTCAGAAACTGAGATGTACACAAAGTCATTCCGAGTGTTCTGATGTGAAATGGATCAGTGTAGAGAAACCTAACAACTTGGAGGTCTATACAGAAGCACTGAATAGAATGATGATGGTGAATAGAATGATCATGATGTCTATAATGTGAATGTAACCATTTTTATTTATCCAAGCCTAACTATTGATTATGGTAAAATAGGGGTAAATCTGATAAAAAATGAGAGGACTATTGCCCTATTATGCTTTCCATGGACTCATCTGCCAAAGATGTAGTGAGGTCAATAAACCACAAGGCCAAATAGCTTGTTTTTAATCTCACTTATGTGTTTCAGCACTTCATCACCCTCTTTTTATATTTCCATACAATAAAATTTTAACCCAACCGTGAGTGTTGGGATTTCAAAATCATTTCTTTTCAACCGCCCTACTTTTTTCCCTCATGGAATACAGCCACGACATAGAGCCCTGCATCCCCCCCAACATTAAAAATGCTTCCGGTTTCATGAACCTAACCATAGGGTTATTGGGTTATCTTATTTTTTCTACATTCACTATTCCACCCTGATTAACCTCCCTTGACTCCATCTTCTTATGCTTTATTCGAAACAATTTATCCATAATCCATATATGCATATGTCTAAACACTCACATTAGAATCCTAGCTATGATATATATTAGCCTGAGTGTGTTAAATACCTATACATCATAAGAGGTTCAGCGTCTCCTGCAGATATAAACATGGCGGGCAGCTAAGTAAACCACAGCTGACCTTATTTATTTATGTTACAGATACATGTTTCACTGCAAATGCTTATCTCATCTCTTGTAATAACACTGCTGTGGCTTTTAGATGCTCTAAATGCTTCCAGTGTCTGCTTCCATTCACTACGAATAACTTAACATGAACATTGCTGTGTTACACCAGTACCAGTGAACCAGTATAGATCATATATATATATCCCAGAACACATGAGTGTGCTAAAAACAGGCCTGTCTGTGGAGGAAAAATGAAGGAATACTCTATCTCCAGCTTCTCTAATGAATACGCCCCGGCCTGACTCTTTTACTATCCAATCTGTTCCTCCATCCTTCAGATTTACTACAAGCCTCCGACACGGGTTTATGGAGACTATAAAACCATCAGGCACACACATGCCCACACAAATACACACACACATATATATACACACACACACACACACACACACATACATACATACACACACACACACACACACACACACAAACACACAAACATACAAGTTCACACAAGTTCACAGACACATGCACAAGCATGCGGACATAGAGTAAAAGTTAATATTATAAAGTATTAACAGAATATGCGTCTAGTCTAGCTCATGCCATCATCAGACATTTACCACCATTTACTCTTCCATTAGTGTGTTATACGAGCAACATCTTCACACTCCTTGACAATAACAGTCCCTTAAATTAAGCAGTTTATATTAACTTCTAATTTAACACGCCTGTATAGTTCATCAAGCTCTCATATGGGAATTTCAATGATTCTTCACAGTTCATGCATAAATGAGATGTTACGTCATGGTTTACTGTTAAATAGTGTATTAAAGAGAAACTAAATGACTGAATGCTTATACTATTTGGCTTCACAACACATTATATAGAAAGATAAGTACACTTCAAAGCAAGACCTGAGGCAAAAGTATTATTGTTAGTAATATTACCCTAATAGCTCCAGTGTAAAACTCCAGAAGCCTGTGTTAAAGAAATGGTTCAGGAAAAAAATAGTTTAACACATGTAAATAATGTAAATACAGGTCATTGTTTGGTGTCTCAGATTGTTTCAAACTGAAAATATGAAGCTAATGTAGCTAACAAGTAATAGCAACTGACGTCAACAAGCTAACATTGTTCATATAGTCAGTTTTTGCAAAAATACATAATCAAATCTTCTCTTAACCTGTTGATACCACATCCATATCCTAATGTGGCCTTGACAGTGTGGTTTAGGACACGGTATGATTTACTGTGAGCTATAAAAATGAACAAAAAATGACTACAGGTGGTAATTTTAGACAACACCAGGGCTGGTGTTAGCAGTCATAAGAAGAACAACTTAGATCAAATTCCTTGTCATGTATATTGCTCATTATCACAAAATCTATCCATTATTTTTGAAAAAGAACAAAAAACATTTTTTATAAAGTTACTGCTGCTTCCAAACTTCTGGTCTGTGAAATGCATGAGCGCACACACAGCTGTACACCCACACACTGCCAACAGAGCCGAAAGTGTGGAGTAGGTCAAACACCTGAAGGAATTACACACAGTAGACAGGATCATTTAGCGGAGCATATGCGGAGGGACGGGGGGCTGTGTGTGTCACACTCTGTCTTTGGGCACTGTGTGTGTATGTGTGTGTGTGTGTGCATGTGTATGTATGTGTGGGTGCATTTTTAACTTTACCTTCAGGAAATATACAGCAAGGTCTCTCACACACACACAGACACACACACAATGACTTTCTGTATGTAAGGCAGCTTAAGGACAGTGCAGAACGCCTCAGTTCCTGTAAAATGCTGCAGGAGTGGTTAGAGTGGCTGAGTCTAAACATCCATCCATCCGTTCATTATCTGAGCCGCTTATCTCTAACCAGGGGGTGCTGGAGCCTGTCCCAGTACTCACATGGCAAAAGGTGGAAAAACACCCTGGACAGGTTGTCAGTCCATTGCAGAGCAGACATGCAGAAATACACATGCTCACACCAGGAGCAATTTAGCATCTTTAAATCACCTGGCATGCCTGTCTTTGGAAACCATAGCACCTGGTGACACTGCACCCATGCAGACACTGGGGGAACATGCAAACTCCAGACAGTAAATCCCTGGACCTTCTCACTGTGAGGTGACAATGTTTATAAAATTTTATTTTTAATATTAAACTTCAATTCAATTTATTAAAAAATAGCTTTTCCATGATAAGGTTTGCCCATGATAAGGTTTGCTCTCACCAGTGACATGACTTGGATTAAAGCAACACTTCACCATGAGATTCTATACATTGCTGCGAGTGTATAAGAGCCACCCGCTGGAGAATGGGAAATGAAATAATGCTGACTGTCCCCTGTTCTCCTTCCTCATTCATTCGCTGTTAGCCGTGTTAGCATTTTTTGGCTGGAGAGCTCCTTTGAAAGCGAAGGGCTTCCTCTTAGCAGATGAATGCTCCTCTTTTGGTGTCGCAGTGCCATGAAAAAAGGTAGGGTTACAGCTGTAAGGGATGAAAGGAAATGCCTGGTGCAAGATGTTTTCAGCGAGGGGGGGCCGATGTACTCTCCTGTATCAGTCACCTTCAGACTAAAGCACTCAGAGTATTCCCCAAAAACCAGCTCCAGAAACACAGTCCACTGTGCAGGCAAGCAAGCAACCTCCCCCACATCCCCTATACCTCTCTCTTTTCTTTCTTTCTTTCTCTCTCTTGTTCTCTCTCTCTCTCTCTCTCTCTGCTCATTATGCCCCTCTCAAGGACATCACTATAGCGTACACACCCATAGATACGCATACACACTCTCCCACACACACACACAGCCTACGTCACCTTCAAAAGGACGCTGGCAGGACACTGATTTGCTGCCTCATCAATTTTAGCCAAGCTGTCCAGTGGGACAGTGTCATTTCGTGCCCACACACACACACACACACACACACACACACCATGCCACAGCACCGTCCCAGATCCATATGCACACACCCGAACACACATGTCCCAGCTGCTTGTCCCCCACCTGAGGCCGCTTCTCGTTTTTGGCTAGGATGAGCTATTAGCATTTGCATTTCTGAGTGTCCAATCAGGGGGCTTGAGATGCTGCCCATCTTTCTGCATGGTAACAAGCGAGTGATTCGACTGCACCAACTCAGGCAGGCTGGACAATTTGCCAGAGGTTATACACACTATTAGAGTTAATAACACAGCAGTACAGCCATCAAGGCTAATTCAGTCAGTGCTAGCAATGGAGATAATTGTATTGGTGCTGTCACACTGACTGCTGTGACAGCTGGACGTTAGACTGGCAAAACTGATCGAATAAATGGCTAGAAACAAAAGAGAAATGGCAGGTGGGCATTGAGCAATGCATAATCGACACAGATAAAAGATCCTGCTACAAAAAGCCTGGTTCAACAAGCTGATGTTGGCTGGTCACCAGCCTCATGAACAGACTGGATTGGTTTTATGGTTTTAGGGTCATATCGTTTAGCTGGTTGGGCTGGTTCTAGCTGCTTTAGCTTGGTCATAGCTAGCCAGGCTAACCTACTTAGTTAGCTTGTTAGTCTGGCTAGTCAGGATTGGTTAGCTGGCCATGTTGGTGTGGGTGGTTATACCTGAACAGGCTTACTGGGCAAACTGGTCTGGCTTCTGTCCAGTATTATACCCGCTTGGCCAATCTGGGAGTCTTGTTAGCTCCATTAGCCTTGAGAGCTAAATATGTGCACTGCCACCAAATTAGTCTTGGCTTACTGACTATGGCTGATATAAATATTGCCTTAATTAGATTTCTTTCACATTCAGAATTTCTAGCGCCCTCGGAAGTAGAGCTATTACTAGATGTAGCAACAAAATGTACTGGTACTGCATTTTGTGGCAGATATGATTGACTATGTCTTGATATTGTATTTAGTTTAATCTTTGCCACTGCAATAACTGGGCAGATTGAAGTGTCAGTCTTGGGTCTATTAATGTTCCCTGAAGCAAGAGAGACAGAATCAGAGACACAGAGAGAGAGAGAAAGAGAGAGCGCGAGAGAGATATTAGTCTTAGGAGAATTGCACAGTAGCCTGGGCAGTGTTAAAAAGGCTGAGATGTCTCCAGCGTCCTCTCAAGGACTGCTGTTCCCTGACCACAGCAACAACAATCAGCTCCAGCGCATTGTCCTCAATTCACCCACTGGCTACGGTTCTGCACACGCTTAAATGGAAAACTGACATTCAATTAATGGGCCGAAAATGAAGCTCGATACGCAGAAAGAATTTTGTAAAGCCCAATGTAAACAGTACACTGTGTGATAATGGTGGCTTTATAGGTTCATGGTATTTTACCGAATCTTGGCCAAAGTCTGTGGCAAACCACAAATGATTGCTTTGATTAAACTGTTTGATCAAATCAGTACATCATCTGCAGTTTATTCTAACTTTGCTTTATCACCAATATTTGTATGGTGTAATGAAACATAAAAGGGAAATATCGCCCCCTACACTTCCTGTAGTGTTCCGCAATCTG
The DNA here is from genome assembly GCA_037974405.1 of Brachyalestes nurse. Lineage (NCBI taxonomy): Eukaryota > Metazoa > Chordata > Actinopteri > Characiformes > Alestidae > Brachyalestes > Brachyalestes nurse. The sequence goes on from JBBPCY010070267.1 coordinate 7,397, forward strand.
TCGACTGTCATTGACTAATCAAGATTCTCAGCCAGTTATTGCCTACAGACTGCACAATATCATGTACGTTAATGTGTGCTATAAACCAGATAATATGATAATGGAAGTGGGCCGGTGAAGCAAATTATCACATTCTGCCAGGGTCATCCATCAGTATTACGTACATGTTCTGAGATTTTTATTCCAAAGTTCAGATAATATAATGATTTAATCATCAGCTGTTGTCGATTGATCTAAATGCAATAAATTGGCTGCAAGTTAGTATGTAACACTAAGTACATTCAGTCTATTAAGACTGCAATGCAAACTAACTGTTCTTTTTCACCAAAATATTTTTCAACTCTGCCTCATCATGGCATATTCTCCACCACATCTTCTCACACATGTACATCTGATCTCAAGAGTTTGAACAGTGGTATTATGATAGTATATATTCTTTCAACAAATGTTTGTGGCTCATTCTTTCATCTAACCACTGTGTCTGCTGTTGTCTTTCGTTCCCAGTGCCAACTCACATCTCACATCTTTTAAAGGGTGGAGGAAAATCAATGAAAAAACGGCTCCCACGAGTAGCTCAAACACTTTAAATTGGGTACAATGTGAGTCTGAATCCCCAGATTTTCACTGTTCAACTATGACGCTGGAAACATTGTGGTCAAAGGGAGCACAAGAGCATTACATGGATCCTCAAGACACACATTTGCAGTCTACACACACATTTATATCTTCCTATTACTGTAATAACCACTCGTGAAAAGGGTTGGTGAAGGTTTTATACCTGATTGTGGCAAATAAATCCTTGTTTAGGCCTGTGGACAAGGTGTTTGCAGGGCTTTAAATGGACCCTTATGGCCAGTGAATTTTTCTCACCAACTGTAAGAAAGCTACTGCTCTTGAAACCAATACATCTTTGTCGTATGAAACTGCAAAGCTTTGTACTACCATGGATCATTCTAACAGCTCATTGGATGGTACCCTCTCAAGCGGTACTGAGAAGAAGACAACTGGACAGCTGCTTTCGTGTTTTCATTGCCACAAATCATCCTAATTTTACGATAGGTCTTGTACTTTTGTTGCTTTCTACCATTCCACATCCTTGATTGTGATTGAACAGATATCTTAGCACTAGTCTTAGATGCTTTCTTCATGATACTAGACAGTTGTTTTAAAAACACAATCCAATCATCATATTTACACAGTTTTAGTGAATGTTGCCAATCAGATAATAAAGTACAGATAATATTGAGGGTTTGGAGCACAAGTGACATCTTGGGCGAAAATAAGTTTTATACATCATTTTAAAGGTATTGATGAGCTCTATCAAATGGTAAAAAATATGGTCCCAATAATAGTTACTTTTTTAAATAAAGGCTGAAAACAAAAAGGCGTAAGTGAAAACCTTCTATTGAGTTTGGAGGGAAATAGGCGTATAAGTGCACTGAGTTTGGTGCACAAAAGGCGAATTCTGTGGATTCTGTGAAGCCTAATCTCTATAAAAGCACAGATTGCTCAAATATGTTGTTTATTACACTCAATGAAAAGTTTGAGCTCTCCTGTAAAACTACGCCCCTTTGTGCTCCCAACCATTCTTTAATTGCCCAATGCTTACTAGTTGTTATAAGCTTCCATGACTTGTTAGCCACATATCTTGGTTACATTTGCTAAAACTGTGTAAATGTAACTTTTGTTTTTCTTTTCATTCGGAACCTACTATACAGGATTATAAGTAATGTAAATGATGTGAACTGGCTCAGTTGCTCTAAAGTTGAAGCAGTGGGGAATACAAATCTGGGGCCAGTGGTGGAGTTAAAAAGTTAAAAAAAGTTAGGGTTGTAGCTCCACTGGATAACCGAAGACGTAAACTTGTATGATGAACTGCATTCAGGTTCAGGACAAATTTGTTTACATTTGAATTTTTGCCAAGCTATCACTTTAAAGTATTCCATTAAGCTGTGATCGGACAGCTGTAATACCTGATATCAAAGACATGGATAATTCTAACGTATTCTTAGACGACTTACCTTCTCCTGGTACTGGCGGCGTGAAGAGTCCAGTGACTGGATGAGGGCGGTGGCATGGCCGATGAAGACGGCATAGCAGGTGGCTCCCACGATCATGCTGAGCATGGTCAACCAAATATCAGACAGGCTCTCCGGAGCCTGACGCCCGTAGCCTATACACAACATGTGACTCATTGCCTTAAACACAGCAAACGAGTACAACTCACTCCATGTGTCATTCTGCAGAGAAAAAGAGAAAAATAGAGAGAAAGAGATATTATTACTTTCTTTATCCTTTATTCTCGAGAGCAATTCAAAGAAGAAATCCTTGAATTGGACAAGTCTGAGACAGAGGCACTGAAAATAGTATTCAGAAAATACTGCTTTTATGACTGGAAGATACATATAATTATGTTTCAGCTTGAAAAAAATAGATAGGATGTTCTATACTTAAGAGCACCCTTGGTAAAGATTGCTTTTTAAAAAAGGTCATAAAATGCCTTTAATCGACTCATTGTCATACAAATAATACCAGAAAAAATGTAACCTTTATTTTAGCAAATGTAGAGAACAAAAAACATTTTTATGTGTCATAAAACACATTCCTGTGCCAGTGTAGCAGAAATTAGTCTTCTTCTATAATACTTGTAGTAATTTGTCAATACAGAGAAAGCTATTAGTAACGAATTGCTTCTTAGCCATTTTATGAAACTAACCTATGACCAAACTCCAAACAGTTTGTTGTCTACATAAGCTTATCATAAAGTCATCAAATGTTAGCTAGTTACTGCATATATACATAATGCTAGATAATTTATTAGCTAACCTGACAGTCAACAGTAATATTTCTAGCATTAACTCACTAGAGTTCCTAACGTCTCACCAGCTTTTACTTTGCTTCATTTATGAGAATTTTTATGAACTCCTCAGTGCCTGTTGTAAGATGTGTCATAAGGTTGTTCCTGGGAAAGCCTTTATGAATCTGATGCCTGCCCCCTGCAGCGCAAAGCTGGTCAGTCAGTTTGTACTGAAGTCATGCAGCAAAGAGCCTGTCTCCTGCTGTCCAACTCAAACAAGACACCATTAAATCTGCCCTTTTTAAAATGCATCTGTGGCCGACACGCCCTGACACTCGCCTAATTCCCAAGGCAAGATTAATTACAGATGCTGCCGTCCTGCGCTGCCGAAAACTCCTCACAAGAAGCACCCGCTGCCCTCATGCAGACGCTGACATCATTAACAGAAGCCCCCACAATGTCTGTCTCGACGAGCTTTGTGTGCATTCAGCAAATGTTTCAAAGTTACACAATGATTCAGCAAAAATTCTAACTGACACTATCTTCACTTCATTACAATCAGTCGAGACACATTTAGTACCTGAAGTTCCTTTCTTTAGTTTCGTACTGGAGGCCCTTAAAAACTTTTTCCCCACCATTTATCATCACTTCTGGCGATAGACATGAAAGAGGGAATTGCTAAGGAATCTCAGACTTGTTAATGTGGTTTCTGTCACTGTATGACTCACTGTATCTATATATGGGGAAAAAGTAGAGACAAAATTCAGGCTTCATGATGGCTGCCACTGTTTGTTTCTACACATTGTAGGTGTGTCCATTTTTATAAATAACAGAATGGCTAAACCAGCCAGCGAAAGGCGAACTGCACCGAATTAGCATTGGTGGTAGGGCATGAAAAAGGGTGACCAAGGAAAGAAACGATAGCAGGAAAGAGAGTGCCACAAGAAAACAGCACTCTCAAGTGGGCACACACACACACACAGAAAGAATAGTCTTATTTTTCAAAGAAACTTAGCACTGGTAATGGGCATTTAGCTAGTTTTGCTATTTAACTAGTCCAAATTTCTAAAGGGTCCATGTCCAAGCCAAATGTTACTTTTTCAAAATGAAACAAATGTTTCAGATTCATTTATGGAAATTAAGCTGCAAAAACAGCCTGTTCAAAATCCACTGTTTTTGTGAAAAAAACATTTCTATATATCCATGTATTCAGCCAACAGTAGTTCATGCTGAAATCAGTTTCAGCCAAGACTCCTTTTGGAATGAGATCAAAGGTTAAGTATGTCAGTCTTGAAGGACAGTAACAAAAATACCTGTTTAATTCTAAGGGATAACGGGAGACTGGAAAATGTTCATGTAGAAATTGATTATGATTGTTCTTGGTGCAGAACACCATATAAACATCACAAATCAACCTCAGGGTAAAACATAAAATATAAGATATGGGCCTTTTAAATGAATAATAAGTGGTTATCTTTACCTTCCTCAGTGAAAACTGAGTGAGTGTTGTTATGAAATACCATGAACCCACTGAGAGCTCTAAAAACGTTTTGAAAACAGACTAGCAATAATATAATTGTAAACATGCCATGAGGGTTTTATTGTACTGTTTAATGAACAAACATACATTTTTCTACACACATAGCATCAAGCTAACTTGGGCCTAAAAGAGCACTCCTTATAGGAAAGCTTGTAGAGGTCATCAAGGACAGAGAGAGGGAGAGAGGGGGAGAGAGAGAGAGAGAGGGAGAGGGAGAGGGAGAAAGAGAAATGGACTTTAGACTAGAGATATGAAAACAGTGCAGTGAACAGAGCTGAATAATAGATGGAATGTGAGCACTTAAGCTTGAAAATAGAATAAGCAGAGAGTCCTCATAGAAACTCGCCAGGCTGAACACACAA